>NW_021028493.1:817185-851674 GCF_004153795.1 Camellia sinensis
CCGTCAAGGAGCGGGGGCAGGAGTAGTATTGATATCCCCAGATGGGCAGGTACTAGAACAGTCAATTCGTTTGGGGTTCAAGGCCTCAAACAATGAACTAGAGTATGAAGCACTCATTGCAGGACTGAAGTTGGCAGCAACAGTGCAAGCAGATGAGGTAATAGTTTTTTGTAATTCACAACTAATAGTCAACCAGACAACAGGTGAGTTTGCAGCCCGAGATGAACGAATGTCGGCCTACGCGAAGGAGGTCATCAGGTTGTCAGCCCTGTTTCAGAACTGCCGACTGCTTCAGGTAAGCCGAGATGATAACAACCACGCCGATGCGTTGGCTAACCTAGCTAGTGCAGCACAACTTGGAAAAGCAAGGACAATAATGATTGACTACCTGTCGGGCCCTAGCATTAAACCAGTAACCACAGAGCATGAAGCAATGTGCATAGACATGGGACCAAGCTAGATGAACGCAATTGTTGCGTTCCTAAAAGAAGGAAAGCTACCAGATGACTGCAATGAGGCACACAAGATCAGATTAAAGTCGGCAAAATTTAGTCTGACAGCAGAAGGACATCTTTATAGAAGGTCCTTCACTGGACCCCTTTTAAGGTGCGTACACTCTTTGCAGGTTGAAGATTTTCTATATGAAATCCACGAAGGAATTTGTGGAAGCCACGCTGGGGGCAGATCACTAGCTCACAGGGCCATTACCCAGGGGTATTGGTGGCCTTACATGCAAAAAGATACCGAAGCCTACATGAAGAAGTGTGAACAATGCCAAAGGTTTGCACCCTTGATACACCAGCCAGCTGCTGACCTGAACCCTGTATCCAGTCCTTGGCCATTTGCACAATAGGGCATGGATCTCGTTGGGCAATTACCCCAAGCAACTGGACAAAGACAGTACTTGCTGGTAGCAACAGATTACTTCACAAAATGGATAGAAGCAGAACCTCTTGCCAAGATCCGATATGTGGATGTCAAGAACTTCATATGGAGAAACATCATCACCAGATTTGGAATTCCGAGAGCAATTGTTGCAGACAATGGAACTCAATTTGACAGCAAGCTAATCAAGAACTTCTGTGCAAAGTTCAAGATCAAGAACTACTTTTCAACCCCAAGCTTTCCACAAAGCAATGGATAAGCAGAAGCATCCAACAAAGTAATTTTGGATGGAATAAAGAAAAGGCTGCAGGCAGCAAAAGGCAAGTGGGTAGACGAATTGCCCAATGTACTCTAGAAATATCGGACAACGCCGAGAAGATCAACAGAAGAATCCCCCTTCACCATGGCTTATGGCACAGAAGCAGTTATTCCGCTGGAGATCGGCATCCCAGGAATCAGAACCTAGAGAGTTGAAAACGGGACTAATGATGTACTGTTAGCCCGAGATCTGGATCTTTTAGAAGAAAGAAGAGAGAAAGCTGCAATCCAGCTTGCAGCATACCAGCAGCAACTTGCAAAAACTTATAACAAGAAAGTCAATCTAAGAAAGTTTCAAGTCGGCGACCTAGTCTTGAGGAAAGTCGTCAGCAATAAGAAGGATCCCAGAGAAAGCAAGCTTGGCCCAAACTGGGAAGGACCCTACAGAATCATCTCGGTACTGGGTAATGGGGCATATCGACTCGAAGATAATGAGGGCAAAGAGTTGCCAAGACCTTGGAGCACTTGTAATTTGAAATTTTTCTATCATTAAAATTTCTTTGTTCTTTTGCCATTCGTCGAAGTAAATAAATAAAGATTATGTTTTCTTTTCTAGAAAACTTGACATTGTCTCTAGAATACATGCATAATGAGAATCCAAGTGGAACTGAGGTTCACATTAGGGGGCAGAGAGAAGAAGAATATGCTTAACACGTGTTGAAATTTGTAGACAATTTATAAGTTAAGTTAAACCGAAATTATTACTTAACACTTGTTGAAATTTGTGGACAATTTACAAGTTTAAGTTAAGCCGAAGTCATTGTTTAACATTTGTTGAAATTTGTGGACAATTTACAAGTTTAAGTTAAGCCGAAACCATTGTTTAACACTTGTTGAAACTTGTGGACAATTTACAAGTTAAGTTAAATTGAAATTATTGCTTAACACTTGTTGAAATTTGTGGACAATTTATAAGTTGAAGTTAAGCCGAAGTCATTGTTTAACACTTGTTGAAATTTGTGGACAATTTACAAGTTGAGTTAAACCAGTATGATGTTCAACACTTGTTAAAAGTTTACAAGTTAAGATTAAAACCAAGACGTTTGTCTATCCGAGGTGTGTCACTCCGAGAAGATTATACAAAGAAGGAAAAGTATGTGAAAGACATGCAAAATATTCTAAGTATAGAATCATGTAGAAGCAATGAAGAGAAGACAAGAGTGCAAGCACTTAGAAAAAGAAAAGTTGCATTAACATTCACCAAGAAAAGGACACATCGGCCATACAAAAGGCTTACATTGTTCCAAAAGATAAAGAAGAAACAAAATACAAGTAAGCAAAAGAAAAACACGAAGCTAAGACTGTTCTCCACCAGTTGGTTGAATTTGAAGATCAGATGTTTGTTGAGAAGACATCTCAGCAGCCTTATCCGCCGCGACCTCGGCGTCAATTTCTGCAAGAGTGTCATCAAGGTTCTTATCAGCAAGGATGGCATCGGCTGAATCCTTTACATAAGCAGCGTCTTTGTTAACCTCATCGCTTTCTTCATCCTGAGTCAAGTTTAGGACTTTCTCATTCTGGAGAAGGGACTTGGCCCCATCAGCATCTTTGGATTTTCTTACCAAAGCCTCATCCTCTTCCTCATCACCATCCTCAGACTCAGATTCATCTTGACTTGGAGGTTGAGCTGGAGGGAATGGAAGAGGAATGGCATCAGCTTTCCTCAGTGGTGAGTCTTCTGGGACATTGAGTTTCTTTAAAAGGGACATCCAACCAAGGGTGAAACCCTTGTTGCATGCCTCCTTTACCTGTTGTTCGTAGGCATCTGTGACGTAGGCCATGCCTTGGGCATACGCCTTCTCGTCGGCATCTTTTATTTCGGCTACTTTGGTGGCCAGTGCCTCCTGAAGCTCCTTTTCGGCTTGGACCATTTTTTTCTCGGCTTCTCTCTTCTGAGACTCAGCCACTTTCCTGATTGCCTCAGCAGCCTCAGTCTTCTTTTCGGCATTAGTCTGAGCTTTGATTGCAGCCTCGGCTTGGTCCTCCAATTTTTTCATCTTTGATTGAAGACCTTTGTTGGTCTTTTGAAGGGAAGAGAACTCCTTCTTCATCTCGGCCAACTTCTCTCGATTTTCAAAAGACCGAATTGAAAAGGAATGAGCATGCTGAATGGCCTGAAAGTGAACAGAGCGAAAGTTATTAGAAAATTTTCTAAGTATGAAAAAGAAGAAAATTACCAAATAGAAGACATTTACCTGAACTGAGTGTTGAAGCATTAGAGCGTAGTTCTCGTACTCACTGTACTGGGCGTTTCGCTCCAAATCGCTTGGAAGAAGCAGAGCGGTACTGAGTGCAACGCCGATGTTTATATCATCGACACTATCACTTGCCATGACAGGCTTGTCTTCCAGAGTAATTGTGGGGACCCAGGGGCATCAGGCTTTTTTGATCCCGAAGTTGTTGCAGAAGAAGACCTCGACTTTTTTGGTTTTTGGGATTCTGGTGGTTGAGACTCAGAACGTCTCTTCCCAGCGAAAGGCTGAGATTTATCACTCTCAGCCAACTTTGAGATAGGCAAGGTGTCTTCAGATTCAACCTGAGCTACCTTAGCTTTTGGTTGAGTCTTCTTTATTCTTTTCGGCTTCAGTGGAGGTTAGGTTTGTGCTGGTTGATCGTCAACAGATGATGGAATGCTGGCCAGAAGGTCTTTTACAACAGGTTTTGGGCGACCCATCTCGGCAGTAGAAACTGTTCGGCGGCGGCGGCGGCGTTGTGATATTGGAACCAAGTATGGACCTGAAGTTGACGGTTGCTTGGCTGGATCAGAGGTTGACCCCTGGTCTGTCCGAGATGTGGATGCGGTCTGTGGCGTTGTGGCAGATAGTGGAGAAAGGCTTTTTTTCTTCCTCCTAGGGACGTCGGGCAAAGCGGACCTGTATGTTGGAATAAAGTTGAGGAGCAGAGACGCCTTTCGTTTGTGAATTGGCAAGTTCAGAAGTTTTTTTAGATCCTTGCTGGGATAAAAGGATTGGCGAAAATTCTTTGGAGGTTGAGGAAGAACTGCAAAAAGATAAAAACAGCACAGACATTAGAACAAGAATATTGAAAACCTTATGCAAGAAGATAAAAAGAAACTTATGAAGGGTGGCCCTTACCAGCTTCTTCTCCCAAAACAGTGCGGCTTAAGGGATAAAGATGGAGGTTGTCGTTTGGTTGAAACTCCCAATTGCCCAAGACAATGAATTAATCGTCTCCAGCTCCCTTGTTGGAGTCTGAGAGGTCGGCTACGATTTTATATTCGGTGGATCTCGGCATAAGGTAATAGACATAGTCCGTGTCTTTTCTAAGACGACACATGGTATAACAGTATTGGAAGTCGGCAAGTGTAATCCTGGCATTCTCTTGTTTAACTAAGGCTATGGTACCAGTAATGTAATAACCCTCACGCTATCCTAACCATACTCATATGCATTCATGTGATTCTGTCTTGTAAGCTTGCGTTTCAAGTCTTGTCTTTGTTCGTTTAAGTGTTTCAGCATGTTTTGTACCTTGCTTGGTGTGAGTTTAGCCAAGGTCGTCTTCCGTCTAGGATTACCTTGGAACCACTTTGTTTGACCTCCACCTTCGCCTTGACATATTGGCCGAGATGTCATTATCTAGGCCGAGGTGTTCATCACCAAGGCTGAGGTGTGAATCATCTAGGCCGAGATGTTACCTTTGTACCTAAGTGATCTTGTCCCGGAGAGGTATGACCTAGACCAAGGTGTGGCACATCTAGGCCAAGGTGTGGCACAGCTTAGTCAAGTGTTGTCCTTCCTAGCCGAGGTCATTATTCCCTACTTGCCGATGTCTTGTTCTTAGCCGTGATCATTACTCGCCAGAGTGCCCATGCCGTCTTGCTTGTTGAACACACTTTGTCATAGTTTTGTCTTGTCACTCAGCCACCTTTCTGTGTAGCACCAACCAGCCGCTGCCACGTGCCCCTGTAGAGGGTTAAGTCAGCCAGCAGACTTAGAAATGTATCATTTTGCTATATGTCTTTGTTTGTGAGAAAAGAGAAGCTCTAGAAGAAGAAGAAGAAGTTTAGAGTGAGAGAGTGGGTTTTCGAGTTTGATTCGTAGAGATCAAACCATTAGATTCGCGTATTGAGGTTAGATTCTTGAATTAATCTTGTCATTCTTATTGATCATCTAGCTGCATTGTATGATCGAACCCGTTTTGCATGTCATGCATCGATTTAAAGTTGGTTTTAGAAAGAGAAAATGGTGTTCATGTGTTCTTGAAAGAAAGGTCTTGTTTGATCTGAAAGTTTGCATTAAGTTTCATGTTTTTGTGTTTGTTCTCATAAGATCCTTGAATATGGGTGCCCAGGTCCATATTTTTGAACTCATAGCATGAAATCTCAGATTTTGTAATAGCAAATCACGATCTTTGCATTCATTTTCTCATGTTCTTGTTCTTCATGTCCATCATGTTCTTCTAGAGAGGGAAACTCAGATTTTTTCCGACCTCATTTCCTTGAATGTGGCCATCGAGGCAACACCTCGGCAGGGGATGTGGAACCTCGGCCTAGACCTAGTAGTTGCCCAGCATGTTTTTCCCGAGATAAAGAATTGTGGTTGTTTTGATTTGACTTAGTCTTGAGGAATGTCGAGATCATCTGCATGCATGTGAAACTTGTTTGAAAGTGCATTCAACAGACTTTGCCATGTGTTTGTAGGATTTGGACTTGCCTTGACCCTAACGTTTGAATAACTAAGTGAGTGGTATTTTTAATAAAGCTATGTTATAATGCTTTGATAAAAGTCTTGTTTGCTTCGTTTTGGAAAGTAATTGTAAAGCATGAATGGTCATTCCTAATTGGAAAATATATTTATATTGTTTTGATGACATTCTTGGAAGTCCGTACGTGCTAAGGGACTATAAGCACTTGTAGCACAAAGTTTGGAAGTCCGTACGTGCTAGGGGACTTTAAGTATTAGTAGCACAAGTCCTTAGTGTCAGGGGACTATAATGCAATGGCACCATTGAATTGAGGTATCTCCCTTGTCTTGCCTTGTCTTGTCTTGTTTGCCACTGACGGTTTACCGCGTGGGTTTTGTTTGCCGAGATGTCATCACTTGTATTATAATGATGTTAGTAAGCATCCTTGAAACTTGACAGATTTGGAAGATGGACTTGGCTCATCCCTTGACTTGCACTAATTATGTTATGTATTGTTAATAAAGATCTTGAATACCAATCATGCAAACCCCTTTATTTCTTATACCATTCATTGAGTATCTAAGCTCACCCTCTCAATATATATATGTAGGTGATGAGTAGGAAGGCGGTGACGCCTAGGTGTGACTTGCAAGCTTGTTTTGGATTTTTGTTATGTCGGCCTAACTTGTATTCACGTCGGCAGTCTTGAAAATTATGCTTTTCGGCTTATAATGCTTGTAATGTACACATGTCGGCTGGAGAAGCCTTTTGATCAAGATGTAAAATGTATTTTGTACTTTATTGTATTTGTATTCGAGTTGTAATATTATATAAAGTTGTATGCCATTCCATGTAACTTACGCACTGCTTTTATGGACCGCTTGTAATTTTTTTTTAAATTATTGCTTCCGCACTTGTAAGCCCTATATATATTAATACTCTATTTGTGTGTGGATTTTGGAGGTTGGCCTTCGGTAATCCCGGATTACTGGCCATCACGGCACCAAACTAGTAGGGTTGGTTTGGGGTCGTGATAAGTAATAACTCGGTAAGAATTGAAGGCGAGTTGCATTGGGTTCAACTTATAGAAGTGAAGGATTTGACGGAAAAAAGGGTCAAGTGGAAACCGAAGTCCACACTCAATAAAAGCAACTACAGGGAAGGGCATGGAGTGGTCAGTAGGCATGATGGAGTCATCATCCCCAGCCAACCTCAGATTGACATCGGCTGGGATTTCAAACTCTTGCCTAAAAAAGTCTAGCTTAGAAGGGGTGTCTACCCGATGTTTCCACATACCCATGATATCGGGTTAACTAAAGGTATTGGATTTGAGAAAGAAGATGTTTTCAAAAAGGGTTATTGGGACCTCGGCAAAAAACCTAGGTTTGAACTGGTGCAGAAATTTGTAAGGGATGTTTCAGTTTTTCCTAAAATGTGGATTCTACAGACAAATCCCAAACCTAGAACTATGGAGATGAAGATCAAAGGCACAGATCTGGAAAAGACACAAAAAAAAGACAGAAAACAAAGGCGAAGTTTCAGAATCAAGAGCAGAGATGGACTATCAAAAACATGAAGAATACAAAGGGTTGAAGGCCAAGAACAATGGCAAGACGTGCAAGAAAACTATGAACAGTATATGTATTCAAGGCATAAGCAAAAAGTAAAATCAACGCATTCAGATGTATGATTCACAAATTAAATGTTTGAGCAAGGCAATAATAACAAAAAATTCTAGAAAAGATCAAGAACTGGAATAAGAAGAAAACAGTTGCTTACCAGAAAATATGAAGTCGGTGTAAAGATCGCCGAAGTCAGACGACGATCGTGGAGGCAACGAAATGGTGCAAAACACACCAGAAGTGGTGAGCGGAATAAGTTTCAGAGCAAGAAAGCTTGAACAATGGCGGACTCAAGAAGAGAAAGTTAGAGAGAAAAAAAGTTTTCCAGAAACAAGAATAAAGTGAAAGGGAAAAATTGAAGAGGTGTTTTGTTAAAAATGAAAACGGCGGCAAAAAGTAATCAATACGCCTGAAAGAACGTACGCGTCAGACGACGCACGTGAAAGAGAGACGGCTTACGGGCGCGTCACAGGTACGAACCAGTAAGAAAGAAACGCGTGGCTAAAAATGGTTGAATTATGGTGTATGACAGCTTATACGCGTGAAAGGGTTCTTGAAGTTCTTGTTCTTCAACAAAGACATGTTGGCCAAATAATGATCTCGGCTGAGATACTGAAAACCGACGTATTGGGAAAATTGAATGATATAGGTTCCATCACCTCAGGATGCCGAGGTAATAGAACCTAGGGGGCAGTTGTGGGGACATAATTTTTGAATGACAACACGTGGCCGAGGTGACACCGAAGTGTCAGCCGAGGTGTCATATGTCAGAGTCATAATGCCGAGGTGATCCTGCTCAGGCCGAGGTTATCTCTGAATATATCGGAATCCGAGATAAGCGGATAAGAGATAAAGGACAAGAGTCTTAGAATAAAGAGGAGACTTAGCTAAGATAAGGATAAAGCTCTTAGGGAGTTTATCTCCATCTCTAAAGGAGTCCAAAGTAAGTATTAAACAGGAATTCATAGAAGTCAGGCTTCTATTGGGATTAGGATTGAGGTAACTATAAAAGAGAGGCACCCCCGTGGGTCTAAGGTACACAATCTTATGCTTTGAGCATTGAGTTTAGCATTATTGATTGTCTTTGAGAGATATACTGATTTGATCGTCGGAGTGCCCTCGGGTGGTCGAAACTACCGCCGGAATCTTCTCTTTTTGTTGTAGGTTAGCCAGGTGTAGGTTAGCCAGGTGTCATCTATTTTGCCAGTGTTCTCTAGCTAAATACTGAGTCCGACAGTGTGATCAGAAAATCACTCACATAATAAGTAAGGTCATAATTTTAAAATAATAATATTTTATCAAATGTTAGTACACTAATTAATATATAAATTGATACATGTAATACTACCAAATTTTTTATGATAAATTTTTATGAGTAGTTCAGTTATCAAAGGTCCTCGGAACAAATAGTGGTAGTGGGTGATTGTACGTATTTACATTTTTTGGGAAATTTTAAAAAATAGACTGAGTTAGCTTTTTTATTTTATTTTATTTATTTATTGTTTTTCAATTTTTTTTTTTTTTTGGGGGGTTGAAAAACTCCTTTAGTTTTGTGACTTCCCCCATGTCGAAAACATGAGAAAAATATGTTAAGTTAGTAAACATTCACATAAAATATTCTTTTGAATATGAATTATGAAAAATGTACTAAAGGATGATGCGTCCATATATCTGTGAGTGAATAGGAATAAAAATAAAAAAGTGACATATTTCTCGTGAGCTATAATAAAAAAAAAGTCAGGGCATACACATTCATTTGGATTGTACTTAACCTTTAAACACTTTTTTGTTGTTTATGACATTGCCTTATCTCTTAACAAAGGGTTTGAAACCCAAGCTTACCTTATTATTAGTGAATAGGAATAGAAAAGTGACATCTTTCTCGTGAGCCAAAAAAAAGTTAATGCATACACATTCATTTGGATTGCACTTAATCTTTAAACACTTTTTTATTGTTTATGACAATTGTCCTATCTCTTAATAAAGGAATTTTGGAACCCAAATTTATCTTATTATTAGAGAAAGGAGAGTACTCTTTCACATCATTAACGCTTCGCTCTATTATTGACTCCTATGCTACTCTATTATTTCCTCCTACTTTTGGAGTGGATTGCATTACATTTATATACTCGAATGACATTATTAGTTTTAACCATATAAACTGAGTAATAATGTTCAAATTTTACTTTTAGGTTTTTCATACTGCATTTTTCGTTTCTTAACCTCGTATAGTTCGTACTTCATTTTTCATTTCTTAACCTCTTATGGAGAGAGAGTGTGAGAGGCAATTGAAATGTGTATATTGTTACTCTACACTCTATAAGTTTGTTACTTCTTAACTTGATAACTCTTCGATTCTAACCATATAATTTGCATTATGTTGCATATTAATTAGACATCAAGGTGAAGATTGGCAATATGTTTTTGTCATAGTTAGGGATGAAGGTAGGCACTCATTGTTTAAGGACAAATTATGTTACAATAACTTATTCTAAAAGGGGTAATTCAATAATTTAGCATTACCTTGAAATAGGTTATCTCACCCTAAAAAATTTCTAAGATTAGTTAATCACATGTGACAAAATCTGAACAAAACACGACATTATTTGTCCAATCCAACCCCCTTGTCCACAAACCTCCTTGAAGGGTCATATATGGGTGATTCTATTTAGTTAAAAAAAAAAGTTTCCCACTTCACCTACCTGCACAAGACTTCCTAATGTACAAGTATTACAATGCATATTATGGATGCAATGAGAAATTTATTGTGTAAATAGAAACTCCCATTATATATTAGGCAGGATCTCCTCCTATTTCTCATAATGTGTGAAAGATTCATAATCAATCCTTGCATATGAACACTCTTTTACAGTAGCTGAAGTTGTTATGGGAAGGATAGACAGAACCCAAGAGCACTCTTTTCACCACCATCATAAAGACTCGAGGGGTGTCACCATCGTCGGTCAAATTCGGATGAAGATCCAGTAAGTAGTGTCAACCACCAAGCATGACTAAGAGGAGTCTAGTTGATTTTCTATTGCGAGTGGGTTCCAAACAATGTTGAGAAAACCAGCCATTCTGGAGAACACTCATCTTCTCTGGTTGTAGCTTTTGTTTGATCTAAAGACCAACTGACAGTCATGACATTGTCAGTGCCTCGACACCAAGCCTGAAAATTTCCATAATGTGACACCAGGAATCAACACAAACGATTCAAAATTGCGCATTTACTATAAGACGGAATCAGACGCACTGAAAATGATGTGAAAAGAATGAATTCATTCTATTTTTATTGCATTGAATGCCCATGAATGGAACGATATATCAACAGAGCACATTATTGTAACAACAGCACTAATCGTATCCCTCAACAGAGCACATTATTGTAACAACAGCACAAAGTATCATCTCCGTCAACGAATCTCCTCCTCTCCCACACTAAAAATTGGATTAACTTCGCGGCCTAAATAATCATGCCTTCATAATTGAAGGAGAAGCCTCGTTCTACTCAACTTGTCAGCCACCAAAATATTCTCAGGATATAAACGTTCTGCAACACTAATTTCCAACAGTGGCAGCACTGGCTTCTTGAGCTTCAATAAATTATCAGAAATGCCAATTGACTGGCCTGTGGACATTTTTACAACGGGAATTTGTTCTGCTACTCTGATCTACCTGATGCTGATAGATGTGTTGAATGCCAACATTTCCTTTTGACATAAACAATCGGGTAAAGGGTTCACATAAAACGCTTCTTCTGACCGAAACCTATCCGTGCCCTTGGTTCCAGAAATGGGGCCTTTTCTCTTCCTTGGGGAGCCTTGCCTGTGAAACCAACAAAAAAGAAGCAATTAACAATCTTAGTAACAATGGTCACCATGTGGTTCGCCATATTATTAAGTACCAGAGAAAGGGCATGTTTGGCTGTGTTTTCGCTTAATGCTTTTTTAATTTCATTTTTCAATATACACAAAAAAATTGTTTGATAAACTGTTTTCAAATAATGTTTTTGGGAGAATTTTCCTAAAACAATCCACTTAAAGAAAGAATCAAAAAAGTTAATTTCAAGAAACTGTTTTTGCACAAAAATGAAAACGATATGAAAATGATGGGTATTTTTGAACTTTTCATTATTTTGTTTCCAAGAACACGAAAAATGAAAGGAAAAAAAAAAGCAGCCCCAAATAACTGATTCCTCCAACCCATTCAGCTAAAGTCCATCACTAGTAGAAATTTATTATCCTTCTCCCCAACTATCAACAATGGGAGTGCACAAGAAAAGATTACAGGCCTATATTTATAAGCAGAATAAACATCATTGCAAGAGCCTCAACTATGTTACATGGACTCTAGTCTAGTACAAGTGTTGGGCGTCCAACCTCAAATTTAAGGATAAGTGGACTTGACAAAAAAAAGAAGTCATATTTTCAAATTAGTATGCAATTTTTAGTGTTATATGTAACATACAATGTCAAAAAAAGATATTTTACTCATTTTATAGCAATTATAAACAATACATATATCTAATGATAGTGTTAAATATAAATTATTTAAGAGACATCCGATGTGAAGTATCAGACAAGTCCCACACCCTTATCTATGTGCTAGATGTCCGACATGGGTATTTAATTGAAGAGTCCATATAACATAGACCCCAACAGTATTTACAAAAAAAATAATAATACAACAGACCCCAACAATGGGAGTCTGGTACAAAAATTTTCCAATAAAATAAATCACCATAACCAGAGATTTTGTAGGAGGTCCATGTTCTACAAAATAAAACCTTACAATAGAATAACAAGTTACTTGGACCAAAATAATTTTCTTGAGGAAAACAATCAGGGACATTACACCTAGAAGAACCATTTGTAATTGTCATTGATTTATGTGACAAAGAACAATAAATGCATAAAATTATCATATTTGTACAAAAGGGCTGTGGTTAAGGGATCTTTACATTCACATACCGTCTTCTGTGGATTTCGATAATGCGAGTGGAAAGTTTTTTTCCTTCTCTCATTGTTCCCTGGTATATTTTGTCAAAAAGTTGGACAAGGGCTTTCCTGAAGATCAAGAAAAATAAAGAGAAATACTTCAAGAATTGTTGAGAGAATGAATAGTACATTTAAGTTACTGAAACCTGGATGGGCTCTGAAAGATCAATTGTCTTGCCTGTCGGGAGAAATGGTCTTCCTATGTCCCAAGAAACGACGATGACCCTCAACTGCCCTTGCCATGTTTCCAGAGTATGAAGGAATAAATATATCACTCTCAACTGACACAATGTAGTCCAGAGCAGCCATTTGAGATGAGTGATTGACAAAAGGCTCTAGCTCCTCTGGTGATGCCAGTTTTTCCTGTAAAATCAACAATAAATATAAATTTCTCTATGCTAGCTACCAAACAACATCTAGAACTTTAGATTTTATTAGATAAGCCCTCACTTCATCTCTTCAAATCTTAAAAAATCGAAACCTAGTGCATGATGCTCCTGCTAAACCAGGGTCAAACGTGCAAAGGGAGAGAGAATAAAGAACTGCTGGTACTTAAAGATAAAGCCTAGCTTTTAACTTCAAACTGCACAGGTTCATTTCAAGTACTGAGTGCCCAAAAGTTGAATGTATTGTCATTTTATTAATTGGGATCTTGTCATTGACTCTTATTCTATGTGCCATTCAGACATTTGAGCTTGTTGTCTTTTATGCTTTCTGTATTTAGGGGCACTTTGTATTGTTTATGACCAATGATGTATCCATTAAAGTGAAAATTTGATTTGCAGAATTTATACCTCCAAATTACTCTGTTCAACCCACACTTGAAATCAAAACTCAAAGAAATGAGAAGAAAAACTAAAGATACGTTTCAGTCATTGTTTTACAGAATTTCTAATGGCTGACTATGCATACTTTAGCCTTATAAATCATGGTGAAGGCTCTACCCCATATCAACATTCTTGTTATTTTCTCCGTTCTCACATTTTATCTGTCTGTTCGGTAAACTTTGTAGCAGCTCTCTTTTCTACTCCGTGAGAGCAATAAAGAATCTTATAAAGAGGTAAATACAGTACAGGTATAAGGAACACATAAATAATCTTCAAAATAGCTTAGAGTATCTCGATGTCTAAAATAAGTCAAATACTCTACAGTATCTATCAACCATTCCCCACAACTCTCCATAATATGCCTCAGTGATCATTCAAACTTGTCACAGTAAACCAATAAAAATATTAAAGACCAAAATGACAGATTATGCACGAAATAGACGAGATGTAATCATTTGTGTGACGGTTGGAAGAATGTTACTTTATGCAGGTTGTCTACATTTCCAAATCCTCCTACTGCCTTCATGCTTCAGTAAAAAGTTCAAATACCCAAAACAAACAAATAATACAATGGGGGAAAAAAAGATTTGTTTGTTCCGATTTTATACAAGCGAATGACAAGCATGTTTGCCATCATGGGATCATGCTTTCTGAGAACAAACTTCACATATTGATTTTTGTCATTTCTTCCGCGTTCTGATTTTCAACTCTATTTTATTTTTTGGAAGGTTAAAAAAAGAAAGGGGCATTATCGCTAGCTTTCACTGCCGCCAGTTTCATGCAAAATGAAGGTTCTTGGTCTGGAAATCCACTCTTTTCTTGGGCATGGGTTGATCACCAATGTGTATTTAGTGACAAAGCCAAGTAAAATCTTGACAATTACTTGTATGCAATATAGGAACAAAAAAAAAAAAATCTTAAAAAATCTTTACTCAAGACAACACTTTCACTTTAAAATATGCAGTAGTCAGAAAGAACTGCAAACACAAATTTGAGCATATCTTGACAATTACTTGAGCATATTTAGTGACAAAGCCAAGTAAAATCTTGACAATTACTTGTATGTAATATAGGAACAAAAAAAAAAAATCTTAAAAAATCTTTACTCAAGACAACACTTTCACTTTAAAATATGCAGTAGTCAGAAAGAACTGCAAACACAAATTTGAGCATATCATGGCTGAGTAAGGTAGTAATAATAATAATAAATAATAAAAAAAATAAAAAACCAAATAAATGATTAGCTGTTGAAAAAGAACTCCGATGGAGAAAGTTTCCAACACCAGTTTTCAGTTTTTGTGCTCAATTAGTAAGTGGCCCTCTTTTATAATGGGGTTTTACACCACACTGCCATTCATTTACAATGTTCAAGTCCAGATGATGATAAAAGGTAATCACTATGTTATAATATCAGTGAATTATCTCAAGTCTTTGTCACCTCCAAGGTGCATTCACTATTTCAAAATAATGGGAGCATCACATAGCAGTATCTGCAGTTGGGTGTATCCCCCCTGTAGGTGGCTCCCACTTGCTCAGCTGTTTCTCTGTCTGGTTACCAATCACAGACTTAATTCAAAATGGGTTGTGCATGGTGTCCTAAAATTCACCCTCAGTCAAACAAGATTCAACAGATTGACAGATCATCATAATACCTCTGTATTATAAGAATCAATCACAATCAGATCAAAATGCAATACAGGTAAACCAATATGATATATTTGAAATCTAGGTATATCTACAAACTACAATATATATAGTACCTTATGTGTTAGTAACAATGCCCTAGATTTTATCCAAAGGTTATCTCATAATATTCTAGATACTACGTGCATGTTCTTAAGCAACTTTTAAGACCTAGTAGTAGTTTCCAATCACAACCACCCTTGGAGATTAGCCCAGTGGCCAGAACCCATGTCCCTCATTAGGAGGTAACGGATTTGAATCCTTTCACCCTCTAATGCCAAAGAAACTTTCCAATTTAGCAAGGAATGAGAGAGATGCCAACTTCTTTCATCAGATGCCCTATCTCCGCTTGTGCACCCCTTACCGTTCTTGCTCAGTGTTTGCAACAGCCGCGAAGACAGTCCCAGAAGCGAAGCCTATCGCCACACACCAACCATCGAATACGAGATTGGGCCTCTAACAAAAACCGATATCAGATTCAATTATTTAGGATACAGAAGATTATTTTAACCTAGATCTAGCCTATAACAAAAACTGATATCAGATTCAATTATTTAGGATACAGAAGATTATTTTAACCTAGATCTAGCCTATAACAAAAACTGATATCAGATAATGCTAAATCCAGGTTGAAACCCAACCCATTAACACATTTGCTAACAGGGACAGCACACCCACTTAATCCTGTAATCTTTGAGAAAAAAAAAATGTACCAAGATATCCCTCAGCCTATGAGCCATTAATCTCAATTGCATTATAACCAGTTTGTATAACAACTTAAAGTTGGCATACGGTCTCATTGATGTCTAACATCATCCTTTGACCATACATGTTCTTAAGCAACTTCTAAGACCTAGCTTCCAATCACAATGAAAATATATCAATTTTCAAGAAACTAGAAATCAGATTCAATTCTTTAGGAGGCCACAGATTAGTTTTTGGAATACTAGATGTGACGTATAACCAGAACTGATATCAGATGATGCTAAATCAGGTTAAAACTCAACCTACTGACATGCTAGCCGAAAGGCATAGCAGTATAGCACACACCACCTTGTATGATTACAAACAACTCCCTTAAATCCTGAAATCTTTGAGAAACAATGTACCAACATATCCCTCAGCCTACGAGCCAATAATCTCAATTGCATTATTACCAGTATGTATCACAACTTAAGGTTGGCATATGGTCTCATTGCTAGTGCTAAATTATGATTACTTCCTCTAATTAGCATAGAAGTAGACAGCACAGACAGTGCACATGGCATTACTCGATTAGCATTGGTGATTGTCATTAAAGTGTAGCATTGCGATACTCATGTAACCCAATGAATTAAACTAGGATAGACGTACAAACTCAGAGATCGTTCTTATGTTCTATGAGCTACCACACACGGTCTATAACATTTTTTTTAAGTCATTCAATTAACATTACATAAATAGTTTTCACAATCCGTGTTTCTCATGAATTCAGACATGCACAAGGCCCTTCCACTCCAAGTGGAAAGGGTGCCTTTGGAGTTCAAGAGATTCTTATTAACAATAACAGCACAACCATCTACTTTTGGGTAGAGAAATACCTTCTTCATTAATAAGGGATAGCGCGATTGCAGATCAACCATATGAGAATCACCCCCATATATCTCTCCAGCAGCGATATATATGGGGGTGCTTGACAGGAATCCCATAGCAGTGAGGAATAATCCAACTTCCTTTGGAGTCAAGGGGCAATATCCTTTGGCTCTTTGTTCCGTGGCATCGATATCCTTTACTTTCCAATATGAAGTGTTCTCTCTACAAGTTCAAAATGAAAACATGACATATAAAGTCAATCCCAGGCAGCATATCCATTAAAGGCTCTTCAGTCAAATAAGTACACAACTCAGAAACGCAAGTATATGTAAAATTATAGAGACATTTCCCACCTGATTATCTTTAGTTCATCAGCTTCCTCAGGGGATAAATCATGTGTGCACCCACTAAAAGCAAGCATGTCCTTTTCATATCGTAAATGCAAAGCAATGTATGGACCATGAGACCTCATCCGATCCACCAACAACTACAAAAAGAAATGGTACTGCATTACCCAAACGGACATATATAGCCACTCCAAAAAGTCAAGATTAGTATTAGAGATGTTACTTTTCCCATTGCTTCAATTTGTGGTGAGAAACGGAGGGCTTCATAACAAGCTCGACAGCGCAGCTTCTGAATGTCTGGAGGCAGATTATTATTTGCCAGTCGAGAATCAGACTTAGCTGCTCGAATAACCTAAGGAAGATGAGAAAATTCAAATATTACATTTTTTTGATAGGTGAATATTGCATTTGAAATATTAAATTATATTCCCCTCCAAAAAAAATACTTTAGTCCATAAACCTGATAATCCATCCACAAGCTAGCAATCTCATCCTGGTAATAATCAATACCGGACCAGCTCCTAAAGTGCTTAACTACTCTAGTAGCATTTGCCAGTTCCTTAGGAAGCTTTTTAATGACTATTACATCATTAGCCAAGGAACTAATAAAATGATCCTCATCAAACACATCAGAAAATACGCTGCAGTTCGAACATGTAATGTTAACAACAGTATCAAGCATGCAAAAAATTTATACATAATTGCGAATTATGAATTTGAAAAATGATACCTAGTGTCATGCCAAAATGAGCGCTTATCAAGTTCTGGGATTACAAGTGTAGCATTTATAATACGGGCAACAGCAACCATGTCACATATCTGAAAGTTGAAAATAAGATAGTTCTTCAGCTCAATGTAATATAACTGTATCAACAACATTATGATAGTGATGAAATGTATGACACCTTGGCAGCTTTACTTCTGCATGGCTGTTGTGCCATACATTGCAAAATATTCCCAAAAAAAAAAAAGAAAGAAAAAGAAAAAGAAAAAAGTACAATAGGTTACTTACAAATTGTTATACTAACATATAATCAACAATAAACAGGTAAAAGGAAGCAATTATAGAAGCAAGTAATTTCCGAAGGCTAGATTACAGTAGCAAAATAACAAATAAAAGGAGTGTGTTACAACTTACATGCATATTTTGACAACTAGGAACTGATTCAAAGAACATCAACTAGCCAATTTCATTAAATGTGGTAATTACCATAAATAGGACGGATGGGATCAATCTGCTTTTAAGTTTTTGGAATTGACCATTATAAATAGAGTAAGTACCTCATAGTAATAGAACCAAACTAATCAAAATCATGCAATTTTGGTTTGAGTTCAAATTTACATCCCTAAAGCTCCAGATGTTGCTAATTTGGCATACTCACAGACATGGAAGGTCTTTTAATGTGCCAAAAGAAGTCAATGATACAATTAGACATAGTATTGTTCACGTCAAAGAAGGATGCTCACTTCCTACGATCATTCATCTAATCTGGCTTGGAGGCACATTTCACTATTCGGAAAGGAAGAGACTTCTGTCCCCATAGCAATTCACAATCAGGGATCCATTCACATTTTATGTCATAAATGTGCGATAGGAAAGCATACTCAATTTCTTGCAACCTTCACCTCAAGTAAGTCAGCTATAAATGTTTATTTTAGTACATTGAATAAAAGTAAAATTAAAGTTGTAATAGGAAGAGCTGAAGACATAAGAATGTTTACCACTTGTTTGTAATTATTTTTCACAACTCCCACTGAACTGAAATTTCCCCTAAAATAAATAAATAAAACTGTAACTACTCTTTTGAATAAGAATTATGTGAAAGCATTTCCACAATACTCCTAAAATCTGGCAAGTATTGGCAAAAGCTTATTGACTGTCAAACCTTAAAATCTCATAACAGGTTATGGCTGGAGTGATTATACTATGTTAGGTTTACCACAGAAAGGGGGAAAAAATCCCTAATAACAGAAGCACTTATTATCAGGATGGGAGTAGCTTGACAAGAGGTATGATTAAGCCCAACTCAGTATAGAATTAACATGAAAGAGATAGAGAGAGTACGGACCCCAGCTCGCATCTGATTTAGTCCGCCATTTGAATGAACAAGAAGGTAACCTTGAGACTCGTCAGGAGCTGATGAACAACAATTTTATGAATGAACAAATAAATAATTAAATAAAAGTTATGAATGAGTTTCATAAGTGTAATCTTGAAGCAAAATCACAGCTCCCTTACATTTGTAGGTAGAACCTGGCTCAACACAGGGCACATAGTCTCGATTTGGTGGCGGCTTCCATAGCTTGTATACATTGAAAATTCCCCTTGCACCATCCAACTGTCAAGTCTAAAGGAGTGAAAACATGACTATTTTGGATGAATTTGCACATGTTTTATGTCATCATGTATAATAACAATGACAGCAAACCGCACAATATACCAGATTAAATTAAAACATCCTTCTTATTCATGAACACCGATTAAAAAAAAGACAGACCAGAAACTAAATAAATAAATTTCTTAAAATGGGTTTAAAATGAATACAAAATTAATGAAGTCAAAGGCAAGCTGATAGGAACATCTACTAAGAGAAGCAAAAAACCTTGCGAGCAGGGAGAGGAGCTCTTGACAAATGAGGCGGTGCTACTTCTAGCTTCCAGCTTCTCTCTCCTCCCAATTTTTGGTATCCAATTTCTTGTTGCTACAAAATTGAAACCCAGATCAGTAAACAATCTAATTTTATACCCCTAATTAATTGATGACAATTTAATAAGATATCATAATACTAAGAACAAAATTTCCAAATTATTTCCAAAAATGGCTACTTAAATGTACACACCCCATCTTAACAATAATCAAAAGAGGAACTTTGAAGCATTCAAATAACAGTACTTTATATATAGATTCAAAGAAGAAAATATCCGCAACCACAATTAGCCGTTATTTTTAGGGGGAAAAAACAATCTTCCTGTGAAATGTTAATATAATTATAAAATCCGAATAATAAAATCAGAAAAAGAAATTAAAAACTGAATCGAGTTTGACTATAAAAGCTTCAATTTTAAGTCATTAACACATACAATGATACGTATATTTGTATATACATCCAAATATCAGTAAAGCACAGCAAACCAAAGTTCGAAGATCATAGAAGTCCAGAATTCGCAAAACCCTAGAATCAGAGAGAGAGAGAGAGAGAGAGAGAGAGAGGAGACCATGGGGAGCTTGTAAGAGTCAGGAAGCTTGGAAAGGAACAGGCGTACGTGGGCATTGAGCAGGGCCAGTAGGCCTAATGAACCTATGGCGCACGTTAGCAACTTCCTCAGCAGCCCTAACGTCTTCCACCTCCGCCGCTTCATCTCTCTCTCTCTCTCTCTAAAACACACACACAAACTAATAATGTGAAAAACGATTACTCGACGCCATTTCTGCAACTCAATCTCTCTCTCTCTCTCTCTCTCTCTCAATGTTATTTTTATTCCATCCTTCCTGTTGTCTGTGAAATTATGGTTTCACAGAGGCAAAATGAGAGGCATTTATATTTGGGTTTGCACAACAAAGAGTAATAAATGAGAGGGTGATCCAGAGAGAGAAATATAGACCAATTGGGTTGGGTTGGGGCGAGAGATTTGGGAAGACAACAAAGAAAAAAAAAGTAATAATGAGTAATGTTAGAGAGCTATAATTTTAAATATTTTATTAAAAGTTTTACTAAATATTTTATATGGGTGTGGAATTTATATGGGACCCATATTGTGTGGGTCCTAAATGAGTAATGTTAGAGAGCCGCAATTTTAAATATTTTATTAAAAGTTTTACTAAATATTTTATATGGGTGTGGAATTTATATGGGACCCATATTGTGTGGGTCCTACATTCATATGAGACATTTGATAAAATTTTTGTTAAAATATTTAAGATCTCTAGCATTACTCTAATCAAAGAGTTGTTCTATACAACTTGATCTTTGCAATCTATCCAATAAAAATCAATGGGCTGGCATGAAAATCTTGGTATTTTAATTGATTTTTTTTACTTTTTAATTATTTTAATTTAGTTAAAAAAGTTATGTTTATAATGGTAGTTGTCTTTTTTTTTATTATTAATTTGATAATTATGAAAAAAATAAAATAATTATAATTTAGATGAGATATTTTATTTTGTTAATTATTTTAATCTTTTTAATCTTTATTTATTATTTTAGTCTCCAACCTCCTCTCTAAACACCCCAATACAAAATTTTAATCTTGGGTTTTTTAAAGTATGCATTAACTCACTTTAGGAGGTGTTTGGAAAGTTGATTATTTTAGTAAGTTATTTTAATTTTTATCTATTTTAGTTGATTAAAATAATTGTACTTGAAAAGTAGATTAGATTTTTTTTTTGTTTTGTAGTTAAATGTGATATTTGTGAGAGAAAAAAGTAAAATAATTATGAACTGTGACATTTTGTCTTATTAACTATTATAGCCTATTTTGTCTTTTAATGCCATTTTAGCCCAAAAAATCAAAAAAATTCTATTGCCAAGCACCCCATAACCCCACTATCATAGAAAATTAAATAGGTTATAAATGTTGTATTGTTAGAGAGCAAATTTATTTTGTTTGGATTTTTAGAATTCATTTTTCAGAAAAATAATTTTTTTTTACAATTTTTTTTTAATATTCTAAGTAATTTTTTAAATATTTAGATACATCTAACATAAATGTACTTAAAAAGTATAATATTTGTGAAAAAAATATTTAGCAAATTCACTAAATACCAAAAATATATTTTAAAAAAATACGAGAATTCAGTACATTTTTTGTATTTTTGTATATTTATTATTTTTAAAAAATATTTTACTTTTGAGATATATCTAAATAAGGTACATTAGGGATGACAATTTGAAACCGGCCCGACGAGGACCCGCTCCCCCAACCCCGATTAGAGTGATTTTTTTCCGAAAAATACTCCCGACGAGCCGGGGATGGTATTCAAAAATAAATCCCCGATGATTTTCAAGTCGGGGACGAGGACACGTTTTCTAGTCCCGATCTCGTCTCCAATCCCGGCCCGTTTTCCCCCGAAGTAAAATTACTATTATACCCTCTCTATCCTTCATTCATATATATACCCTCCTCTCTCTCTCTCTCTCTCTCTCTTCTCTTTACTCTCTCTCACTCTCGCATATCTCCTCCTCCTTCTTAGCGGTGCCACCACTACTGTCCATGACGCCGTCCAGCTTGTACTGCTGCTTCACTTTCACGTTTCTCCTCCACTGCTGCTTTACATTGCATCGTCGCTCTACCTTCTCCGTCGTCCATCGCCACCGATCTCCTCCGTCATTCGTTACAGTACCAAACCATCGTCTCCGTCGTCCTCTCTCTCTCTGTGACACACTCAGATACACATATCTAAGATCTGTTGTTGATGATTTTGTTGATCTGAGATCTGTTGATGTTGATGATGATCTGTGTTGATGTTGTTGCTTCTGTTTTTTTTTTTTTTTTGGTCGGGGAATTTCCGGGGTCAGGGAAACCTGATACCCGTTAAGAGACGAGGATAGGGACGATAATACGTTCCTCGTCGGGGATTGTGGCCAGGGACGAGAAAATTTTTCCCATCGGGGACGGGAAGTGTGATCCCGGCCCCGCCCTGGCCCGTTGCCATTCCTAAGGTACATCTAAAAAAGTGGAAAAAAAAATTGCCTAAATTTTTTAAAATATTCACTAAAAATAAAAAAATAAAAAAATGAAAAATGAAAAATGAAAAACTCAATTTTCAGAAAATTGAAATCAAACATAATTGCCTCTATTTTAATATTTTTATATACTTTTCATAATAGAATATTTTTTAACATTTTTTATTTATTTATAAAAGTGAATACCCTTTAATTTTAAATGAAACATTTCGTGGCTTTAAAAAAAAAATTGAATGCCCTTTATTTTTAAATTTTGAATGACATTTTCCTTACACCATATAGTTTAATTATAATTAAAAATAAAGTGTATTTGAAATTAAAAAAAATTCATAAAATGTCATTTAAAAATAAAGTTTCTTTGTTTGATATTATGGAATTTTTTTATATTTGTTATAAATTTATTTTTCTTACACCATATAATTTAAGTGTGATTGAAATTTAAAAATAAAAAAATCACGAAATGCTATTTACAAAAACAAAATTTAATTTTATAATTAAAAAATATTTAAAAAAATTTCATTATGAAAAGTACATAAAAATAGAGGTAATTTAAAAAAATGGTAATTTGGTCTCTAACAATACAATATGACTAATGTTATATGTACTATACTGACTAATGTATCAATTGATGATGTGCTATAATTTAAGGGGCATCGCTTCTGTCTAGTCCTTAATCGGACTGGACCGTGCTGTTGGGCCCGTGGGTCCCATCACGGGTCCTGTTTTAATAATCTGAACCGTTCAATGTGTAGAACTCGTCGAGAACTATATGTTTGTAAAAAATTACGTTAATCGGATATCGATAGCTATGTGATCAAATCAGTTTTGTATAAAAAAAATGGACGGTGAATAAATTAACGGTTGACAAAAATTTATTTTGATCACATAACTATCGATATCCGATCAACGTGATTTTTTACAGGCATATAGTACTCGACGAGTTCTACACATTGAACGGTTCAGATTATTAAAACGGGACCCGTGGTGGGCCCCCACGGGCCCAACATCACGGTCTAGTCCGATTAAGGACTGGACAGAAGTCATTCCCTAATTTAAGATATTTTTGGTATTTATAATTTGTATAATCAGTGGAGTCAATAATAATGTCATAACTTGTATTGGTACACTAGTTACTACATTAATTGGTTCATGTAGCACCATTCATACAATATTATAACCCATTGAATTTTCTATGATAGTAGAGTTAATTAAGGTGAGTTAATACATCCTTAAACAAAACCTATTAAATTTTTAGATAAATTACAAATGCACTTCTTGAGGTTTGCTTAAAGAACAAATTGCTCCCCGCAGTTTGAAAAATTACAAATACTCCTTTGTTAGAATTCTTTGTTTAACAAAATTAACTAAAAAAATGAAATTCATAATTTTCCTCCAATACAATAATAAAATTACTTAAATTATTAATTAAAACATATTTTTAACATCATTAAAAACTATTAATTGACTTGATGATTTATTAATAAAATGAGCCATTTGTTATGAAATTAGAAATCTCAAGGAGTAGAATGTAATTTTCAGAACAACAGAGAGTGATTTGTATTTTAATAAAACCTCAGGGAGTGTATTTGTAATTTACCCATAATCTTTATGTGTAGAAAATGAATAATGTTATATGCACCAATTGGTATGCTAATTAGTATACAAATAGATGATATGATATAATTTTAAATATTTTAAGTATTTATAATTTGTATAATTGATAGAAAATTACTACAAGGACGGCTATGACTAATGGTTAATATTTGTACACACCTGAAAAAGAAAAAAAAGGTAATAAAACATCATAAAGGAAAATGTTAATGGACAATAATGGTTAAAAATAACTATATTAAGTTGTCATTTGGCAAAAAAATTTTTAATTGACTTTAGAGTCGAGGTTTTTTCAACTGGGGATTAAAAAGTTTGTTTGGCAATTTTTTTTTTTTATTTTTTTGATTTTTGTAAAAGAAAAAGTGAAGTATTATGGTTTGAATGTGATATTTTATCTTATTGACTTATTTAACCTATTTTATCTTTTGTATTTTTTTAGTCCCAACCTAAATTGCCAAACAAAGCCTAAGTTAATACGATCTACATTATTATATAAGTATAAACATTGTTTGGTCTTTGAACCTTGGATTTCTAATTCTATTTTTATAAATTTTTGAATTTAAAAATTATAAAAATATACAAGACACATTATCATTGATTCTTTCATTTAATGTTTTAATTGAACCCTTGATTAATATGGAAAAACTTTTAAATTTATTAATTTATGAACCATTTAAGGAATTTATTATTAATACTATATAATTTGTTTGGTTCTAGTTTTTAGAAAATTCTATTTTTTTATTTTTCGTATTTTAATGTTTTCAATGAAAATTTTTAATATTTTAAGATTTTTTTTTGAATTTGTAGACACACCTAACATAAATACACTTAAAAAATATAATATTTGTGAAAAAAAAATCTTTAAAAAATACACTAAATACCAAAAAATACAAAAAAAAAAGAGAGCAAAAATTCAATAAATTTTTCGTATTTTTGTGTATTTATTAATTTTTAAAATATTTTTAAACAAATATTTTACTAGTTAGATTCATCTAAGTAAGGTGCATCTAAAAAAGTAAAAAAAAATTGCTTAAAATTTAAAAAATATTTACTAAAAACAAAAAAATATGAAAAACAAAAAACTCAGTTTTCAGAAAACTGGAACCAAACACACTGATCTATATTTATATTCTATATCTATAATTTTAAATTGAAAATAAAAACTTCATATATTAAATATGTTTGGGAAGTTGGGTTTGGGGATTTTTTGGCTAAAATAGCGCCAAAAAACAAAATGGATTTTTTCGCCCAATATGACAAAAACATCACATCCAATCCATAATCATTATATTTTTTTCCTCACAAAAAAGTCAAAAAGGCCAAAAAAGTCAAAAGTCTTTCCCAAACCAGACTTTTTAACCCCAGGTTAAAATAGCTAAAAAAGCCAAAAAACCAATTCACTTCCCAAACGAACCATAGAAAGTCAAAAAAGGAATTTCAGCCATTTCTTTTATCGATATTTAGACATAAAAATTTAGTACATTTTTTTTAAAATATATTTTTTCATATTTGTTGATTTTTGTAAAGATTTTTTCACAAATATTTTACTATTTTAATATATGTAAATTAGATGCATCTAAAAAATAAAAATAAAAATAAAAATAAAAAATTGACCAAAACATTGAAATATCAAGAGAGACTAATTTAATTTATAAAAAAAATTCCTCACAAATATTTTTTTAAAGGGCCTGGCTTTGGTCTAGTACACCATCGAACTGGACCGTATTGTTGGGCCTATGGGGGCCACCACAGGTCTTGTTTTGAAAATATGAACCGTTCAATGTGTAGAACTCGTCGAGTACTATATGCCTGTGAAAAATCACGTTGATCGGATATCGATAGCTATGTGATCAAAATAATTTTTTTGTCAATCGTTACTTTATTCACCGTCCATTTTTTTTTTTTTATACAAAACGGATTTGATCACATAACTATCGATACTCGATCAATGTGATTTTTTATAAATTTATAGTACTCGACGAGTTTTACACATTGAACAGTTCAAATTTTTACAACGGAACCCGTGGTTGGCCCCCCACGGATCCAATAACACGGTCCAGTCCGATGGTGGACTAGAGCAAAGCCAGATTCTTTTTTAAAACTTTTAATCTTACAGGCTTAAGGAGAAACTCACATGCACTACCTAAATTTAACCAACTTTCAAATACCAAGCAAAATTTATTTGACCTCACGATCATTTCCCATCATTTTTGTTACTGCTGTGGCATTCAATAAAATGAGTAATACTTAAATGAATAGTTAAAATAAAAAACAGAATTAGAATAAAAACAATAGTATAAAAAAATGCTTGAGAGTGAGAGGGCCCCAATAAAGCTCCAACAAATTCCATTGAATAAAGCTATAAGTATCAATTGGTATATCAATTAGTGTATTAACAGATAATGTGACATAATTTTAGAGGATTTGAGTCTTTATAGTTTGTATAATAGGTGGGATCCATAGTTTTGAAGTGACAATATCATAACATATGTATGTACATTAATTGGTACATGTAACACCACTAAATTCTATTTTTATTAATGTTAAGCTCAGTGGGCCAAAAAAAAAGAAAAAAAAAATTGATTAAAAAACTAAAAAAGTCAAGAAGTTACTAAAGTGTTTATCATTAACTAAACAAATTAAATGTCACATTAATTTTTTAAGAGGAAATTGGTGATAAATTCATATTCTCATTCCTATGAGTTATTAAGGACAAGAGTAAAACTATTGGGGCCATAAGGATATTTGTTGAAAATTTGTTAGTCAAAAGAATATTACCACCTATTTGTTAAAATTTTTATTTTTAACCTATATGTTCAAATCTTTTTTTTTATCTGTTCAATTTTTTGAACTTATTTATTCAAATTTGTATCTATCTGTTGAAGTTCACTAAGCCTATTTTTTCTTATCTATTAAAATTCACCAAGACTAGAATTCACCAAACTTCATTTTTTTGATTTGTTTCATTTTTTATTTTATTTGTTCAAATTTTGATACATACACACAAATATATATATAAAGAGAAAGAAAGAAAGAGATTTTATCTGTCAATATAATGGCTTAGGTTAGACCCAATCCTTTCATGTTTTTGAATCCGAGATCTGATACTCTTTATCGTTGTCTATACTCTGTCTTATCATGTTGTTGTTGAATTTGGTTGCTTGGAGTTGTTTGTTGCGTTGTGAACAGGTTAGTAGTTCATTTTTCAAAAGTTTCTTCAGGTTCACTTGAGCGGTCTTTCCGTCACTTGAGTGATCTTTGGGTTTGGGTTCTCTCAGTACTTTTGCAAGTCTACAAAACTACTAGGAGTAGGGTAATCTTTGCTCGAGCTGTCTTTTCTTAACTCGAGTGGTCTTCTGCAGTTTGCAAAACTTCTAGGAATGGGTCATTGTGCACTTGAGCAGTGTTTTTATCACTCGAGCGATGTCACTTATTATGTCTAACGCTCAAGTGGTGGTTTGGTCACTCAAGCGGACTGTACATATATTAGATCGGGAAAAAGCCTTTTTTTATCACTTTTTACTCTCTCTCTCTCTGTAAAATACCCCAAAACCTAATTTCTTTACTCTCTCTCTAGTTCTTGTCTAAACACCTCAAAAACACCCAAATCCATTGATCTTGCCGCCCAATTGCTTTGGAGTAAAGGGTAAAACTTGTTAAGGAGAATATTTTAATTGATGAAACTCCTATTTTTGACTCCGTCTAGATTTGGGTCTTGCTTCTTTCTTCTTTTACTCTTGAGGTAGGGACTTCTTCAACCTCCTTGTATGATTCTTAACTTAGTTATGTACTCCTTATAAAGTATTGTGATTTGGGAGTTGGGGATTTGATTTAGGGTTTTGTTTTTGAAATGTAAAAGAAGGATTTTCAAATAGGTTCTTAAGAAATGAGATGGGAGTGAGTATATTATTGATTTGTGTTGAAATATTGAAAATTTCTTGTAAAAATGAGTTTTTGAAAGTAAAAAATGTTATATTTGAAATCATTAGTGTTTAACCTATGAGTAAAATGGAAATATGTTGAGTTTTGAAAAGATAAAATGAATGTATCTGTTGATGATAATGGTGTAGTTGGATATATATTATCACTCCCATTTTGAGATTATGAAATTATACTTATTGTTGAAAATTTATCTATTGAGTAGGGATATCTATTTTGGGCTATCGGTGGAGGATAACTTTAATTATTGTAGAAATTGCATGAGGGTTAGGTTAATTGAAACCAATTACTCATACATCTTGCATTGAACATTGTTTCATACATAGATATTGAAAATGCATCGCTTTGAGAAAAATGGGTGTATACCTTGGTAAATCTGGTCAGAGGGTGTGGTTGTAGTATTTCTATGTTGGCTTATGTGTCCTTAGTGAAAGTCTAGAAACCCTTACGGTTAGGTGCCGATCATTCTGATTAGTACTGGTAAAATGATTTTGGTAATGCTTGTATAGCCTACTGGCAGATGCATACCTAAAGATTCCTAGTGTTTTGTATTTACTGCCTTGTTTTTTTATTTGAAATGTATTATTATATGAATTGATATATATATATATATATATATATAAAACTAAGGCATTGCATTATTTTGAGAGAGAAAGTATAATGTTTTGGTAAATGGCATGCATATGCATTTACCATATGACATTGCTAAGCTTTATACGTCGTGTTTAAGTGTCTCTACTAGACTTTAATTCACCCTACGTAAAAAACAATTTTCAGATGCTGATGATATACCTCCACCAAGAATGTAGCTTGGGAGGACCTTGAAGCCGAGAGCTTTTTTTGGTTCATTTATGTAAATTCTTGTTGTACAAGTCTTGGGCTTTATGTATATGTATGGAGTTTAACTCATTTGGTTGTTTTGGGAGTGTAATGGATGAGAAGGGATTAGGATGGATGTGGGGTTATTTAGTGTTGTGTTTGTTTGTAGAGTTGGAGAAGGGATTATGATGGAGGAGGGGATTAAGATGGAGGTTGGAAGGGGGATTGGGATGAAAGAAGTGGAGGTGGTATTAGAAAAACAGTGAGGGGATTAGAAATTTTTTTATTTTTTATATTTTTTACATATTGGGAATTTTTTTTTTAAACATTAATGCTTAATTTTTTTATTTGTTTTATTTGTTTTATTATTTTATATAAAAATAATTTAACAATTCCTACACTAATAACTATCATCAAAATAAACACAATTTTACTTAGTTCCCTTACTATCAATCCCCCCACTAACAATTAATCCCCTTACTATAAATCCCCTCCATTCTACATCTGAAAACAAACGAGGCCTAAGACATTAATTTATTTGTACTTTCTTTTGTTCTAGTTCATTCATACATGTTATATGCTATAGATTCAAGATCTAGGATTTATGAATGTATATATGCATATGCCATCTTTTGTACGATAAAAAGAAAGTCAGTGAAAGGTCAATATTATGTAAGTTTCTGTTTTTCTGTTGAATATCATAAGGTGGGTTGTTGTTATTATTTTGGAGCGTTACAGTCAAAATCTTTTTTTATCTATTCAAAACCCAACTTTTTTTCTCTCTCCACAAACCCACCATCTGTTCAAATCTTTCTCTTATTCTTTCTCTCTACTTTATATTATTTGTTTCTTATGTTTATCGCTCTAGATTGTCATCATCAGTCACCGATATCAACACATCAAGGGCCATTTTTGATTCTTCAACAAAATCAATAACAATGAGTTCACACAAGCACCCAAATCTTCAAGATCTTCAAAAAACCATAACTAACTTTCAAGATCACCGTGCTCTTCTCTTTTTTCTCACTTTGCCATATATGAGCTAAAAGCAAAGAATCCTTACTTCTCTTTCTAAGCTCTCCGATAGAGACACCCATCAGATTACCATTAACGACCTCAAAAAGATCATCCAAAACCTCCACCAACAATCCCAAACCTAATATCCTCACGTTTCTCTATGTACCACGCCACTACAAGACTTGCTCTATCATCCTTAACCCCTTCTATTATGTCAACTTCGCGCGTCTTCATATGGATCTGTCTTTTTTGCTTCGGTACCATCACCACAACTTGAGAGGATCTTAATGCAAAACCGAAGCTCTAAGCAAATAAACAACACAACAGCGTCTATGGGGTCAATGGTCATCTCCATTATTCTGGCCTTTTCCTTAGTGGTGGGAGACGCCGAAATAATTGACGACAGAGAAAATTAGGTCAACAGTAGCGATAGGGCGGTGGGTGACGCCGGAGGGATTGGTGACAGATTCATAGATTTGAGCAGAGAGAAGATGAAGATGAGAAATAAGATGTTGGAGCAGTTGGAGAGTGAGGAAAGAAAGAAAGAAAGAAAGAAAGAAAGAAGTGAGAGATGATCGATTTCAACAGATAAAGACATACATTTGGGACTATCTTATAAACTTGACAATGTCCTTATGAACTGAATAGGCCAAAAGAAATTTAAAGTTGGACTTATGGGTTGAGCGCCCATTTTTCAATTCACAAAAAAGTAACTTTTTTAATTGGTCATTTTTTGTGAAAGTTAAAAAAGCTAATGTGGGTGTTTGGTGGGGTTTTTTTTAGTCAACTTATGACTTCTGACTTTTAAAAAGTTATTTTGGACTATTTTGTTAAACTTATTTCAAACAGTTTCTGATTCTAACAACTTATTTTAAGTCAAAAAAGCTGATTCTGAGAAGCTGCTCACCGATTACTTCTGATTATCAGCTTCTGCTGTGGACATGTTAATTCACGGTTATACTCTTAGATTTTTTTATTTTTTATTTTTTTAAAAATAGAAAAAAACCCAAATGGATTATAAAATATTATTATTATTTTTTATGAGAAATGTAGACAAATAGTGAATAATAAAAAATAAAAGTTAATTGAAAAAGCTACTTCACAACCTATTTAACAAACACTACTCAGCAACTTAAATTTATAATCCAACAGTTATACCAAACAGATTAACAACTTCTGATTAAAGTTATAATCTATAATCTGTTAAGTTATAATCTATAGGGGGTGTTTAGTAGAGCTTAAATCCAGTTTATTTCAGCTTTTAGCTTAAATTAAGTGATTTTTGTGTGTTTGGTGTAGCTCAAGGGATCAACTTTTAGCTTAAATTAAGTCAAAATTTAGCTTATTCTTTGAGTTGGGGAGGAGGTGCTTAAAAATTCAGCTTAAGCGTGCAGCTGGGGGTTTGAGGGGCAAAATGACTTAAATGCCCCTTATCATTTCAATTTATTACCAGTGTACCACGTATATAAGCCAAACTCACTCATTCCTCTCCCTCGCTCGAACCAGAGAGGCGATTTCCGGCGAGGGAGGTTATTTCTGGCTAACTTTAGTTCTGTCTGTCTGTCTGTCTCTCTGTTTGTGTGTGTTCGGATTCAAATCTAAAGGAAGACAATCGATTGAGAGTGACGGCCTGCTGAAGATCTGGCCTCCGTCGCAACAGCCTTCGTCGCGATTTGGCTTCCGGCGAGATTTTCTTGTGTTTTTATCATCGCAATTTGAACCATCGTGATCTCAGAGCTATGGCCATCTCTGAACCATCGTGACCATCGTGACCATCTCTGAACCATCGTGATCTGAACCATTGTGACCATCTCTGAACCATCGCGATCTGAACATTACAAAATTCTGGGTTTATCATCGCGATCTGAACCATCGTGATTTGAACATTTCAACCCTAGCGCTGGAGCTCTCTCTCCCTCTTCGCGATTGTGACAACGACTCTTTCTCTGTGGATTAATCTGAAACCCTAGCGCCGGAGCTAGGGTTTTCAGATTGGTTTTTTTCTTTTGTGTGTGTGTGTGTGTGGAGGTTCAGTGTTTTTTTAATTAAAAATAATAATAATTAATGAATAAAAAATAATAATGCTAATTAATTTATAATGAAAAAATGAAAAAAAATTAATTAATGCTAATTAGGCCATTAATGAAAAATAATAATTTTACTATTAATTGATGCTAATTAGGCCATTAATTGACACTAATTAATTTATAATGAAAAAATGAAATATTTTTACTAAAAATGAAAAAATGAAATATCACTAAAAAAATGATATAATTGAAAAAAATGAAAAATAAGAAATGAAATAATAAAGAAAAATAATAATAAAGAATTACTAAAAATGAATTGCTATCATAAATAATATTTGTCAAATGAATTACTAAAAATGAATTACTAATAAAGAATTACTTTAATAAATAATAATAATAATAATAATAATAATAATAATAATTGATGGACAAATTGATACTAATTTTAATAATTGATGAACAAATTAATAATGATAATAATAATTAATAACTGATACTAATTATAATAATTGATGAGCAAATTGATAATAATAATAATAATAATAATAATAATAATAATAATAATAATAATAATAATAATAATAATAATAATAATAATAATAATAATAATAATAATAATAATAATAATAATAACAATAATAATAATAATAATAATAATAATAAAGAAAATAAATACAGATATAAATAATTCAAATGAATATATAAAAAATAATATGTACTGAAATCACAACATTAATATAAATTGGAACATGAATATTAATTTTAATGGATTAATAAATTAAACAAAATTAACAAAGAAAGAAGAGAAGAAAAAAAAATAAAAAAGAAAAGAAAATAAGGTGAAAAAGAAAAGAAAATAAAAAAATGAAAAAAAAATGTATTATAAATGAAATCATAAATTTTATATCTTATAAGGGCAAAAATGACAATTATACAGTAAAAAGTTATTTTATAGCTTATTTACCAAACATTACTCTGCTGCTTAAATCCATAATTTCACATTTGGTGTAAAAAAAATTATACCAACCTCTCCTAAAGTTTGAAAAAAATACATCAAGCTATGCATTTTTAAAATAATTACAATATGTTCTTTTAAGATTTTAATTTGGGTAAATTATATTTACCTCCACTAAACTTTGGAAAAAATATAATTAATCCCACACTTTTGACATAATTACACTGGTCTCCTTCAAAATTTTAATTCATATAACAGTGAGGTCATTTTTCATCTGCAATTTGTTAGTTGTATAAATGAAAAAAATGATCTTGTCATCTTTTTTTTACTAAAATTTATATTTATCTTTATTTATTTCATTGTTTATCCATCATTTACATTATTTTAGGTCACTTTAGTCTTATTAAAGGGAGATACACTGTAATTATGTCAAAAGTTTGGGCTAACTGCATTTTCTTCAAAATTCAAAGGATGTGAATGTAATTTACCCTTTTAATTTATATAACACTCTGCTCCATTTTTTTGGGGTTATTTGTTAGTTGTATGAACGAAAAGATGATATTGTAAGTTATTTTATACTGAAACTGAAATGTATAATCTATATGTTTGCCCCCATCTACATTAAGTCACTAACTTTACTTAAAAAAAAAAAAACTATATAATTATATCAAATTTATTGAACTTATATTGTATTTCTTGTAAATCTCAAGAATGATCAAGGTAAGTTATAAAAAAATAAAAACAATAAAAAACTCATCAAGAGATCACTTTTCTTCCATGAAGTATAATACTACTAATTGTAGGACAATCTTCACTGTATTTAAAAGATTTAATTCTATTGTGTACATAACAACAATGAGAATTTAAAGAAATAAAGAAAATGAGAGAATTTCTTTGATTACAAAAATTAAACTCGAAATAAAAAGTAAATAAATAAATAACAGATTTTATTTTGTTACAAAAATAAAATTTAAATCTGATTTTAATAAATAAAAACAACACTGAAAATAAATTAAATAACTTACTTGATTTAATTTCTCCGAATTATTTTCTGATCAAGTCCAGTGTTTGACACTGTGTCCTTAAGACAGATTCGTCCTCTGCACGGTGCTTCAGAATTTGGACGTCTATCTCCCAAGATGAAATGATCTACCACAAACAATAGCAGCACTACAAATTGTTTGCCTTACGAACACACTAAGTGTTTACACGCGACCTTTTGTCTTGTGTTTCTTGATGATCCATCACTGTTCTTAACTCTGAATTACCACTTTTGTTTGTGTTTTCTGCATTTTCTCCAGATTTGTGCCTTTAATTTTCGTTCCCATAGATCTAGGTTTGGGATTTGTTTGTAGAACCCACAAATCCTTAGGAAAAACTGAAACGATTCCACAGATTTTGTGTATTTTTTAGCTTTAGCCAAGGTCCCTAAAACCCTAAAAAACACTTCCTTCTGAAACCCAACTCCTCTAGTTAAGCCAACATCATGGGTATGTGGAAGCATAGAGTAGATACCCCGACCAAACTAGAGTACTTTAGGTG
>NW_021028493.1:862427-973151 GCF_004153795.1 Camellia sinensis
TGCAACTAAGATACAACCTAACATGCACAATGTTATGAGATGGCATACACAATGCACGATGTAACGAGGCATACACAATGCTCTAACATACAACCTTGCATACGCAATGCTATGAAATGAAATGGCACACACAATGCCTAATGGACTTACACTGACATGAGTGGACCTCAGCCACACTCACATCAGTAGCCATTAGATGAAAATGAGACTATCAAAATGCGTGCACACATGCACGCAAATCGAGGACCGAACCTAAGGTATAGTATGTAACTTTAACAAGGCATGGCAAGGGATGCAGGATGGCATGCAAACTCACAAATTCTAGCACTGAAATATGATGCTAAACAGCCCCGAAACATGGAAAAATGGCACCCGATGCATGAGATGAAACCCGAAACTCAAAACTAGGCGCATGGAATGACTTATAGCTATACAAAGCATGCATTATTTGATCATGAAGTACAAAGACAGAGCCAAGGCAGTCCCAAAACATGAACATTTCTAGTTCCAAGCATGGCCAAAAGATGCTAGCATGGTGGACAAAAATAGCATGCAATCTTGACTAGCAAACATGGTTTACATGACAAGTATATGAAGCAAATGTAATCTCACCAAACCAGAAAAAATCAGTGAACAAAACATGTGAAAATAGGCCCAAATAACCACTGAAATGAAGCCAACACATGCAAAAATGATGAGCTCCTTTAGAGGGCCATGCAACGGATTATTAAGGACATACAAGGTGGACACTTGGCATGGCATAAAAAACTATGAAAATAAAATATGGTAGTCTCAAAACTCACCAAATTGACCCTGGAAAGTGGTTTCAAAGCATGCAAGATAGAGTCTCTTCGGAAGGCCAAAAAGGCCACCAAACAAGAGAAGGAGAGAGAGGGTCACCCCCCTCTAATTTTGGCTCTCAAAACAGTGTCTTAACCACTGAAAATCCACTGAATTTCACTGAATTTCAGTGGCTAGAAGGCCAAAACAAGGCCAATGAAAATGCTCACATGTATGGCTCAAAACATGAAGAAATAAGGCATGCAAGGAAGGAGATGACCTCAAAAAAGAAAATGCCCTTAATAAAACATCAAGAGGGCCTCAAACAAAAACTTTTCCCAGTTTATAACAAATCTCAAAAACAAACACAAATAGGGCTAAACTATCATGCAAAGATGGCCCTAAAAGAGAGAATAGAGACAAGGGACAGAATCTGGCCTCAAACAGTGAAGAGTCCTTCAACAAAGTTTAAGAGGGGCTCAAAATAAGACACTTTACAGTTTATGACCAAGTCCAAAACAGCTCACAAGTAGGGATACAATATGATGTAAAAAAGGCCCTAAAAGAGAGATAGAAAGCAAGAGGCAGTAGCTGGCCTCAAACAGTGAAGAGCCCTTCAACAAAGTTGAAGAGGGGCTCAAAATGAAGCACTTTAAAGTTTGGCTCGAAGCCCATAAATGCTTACAAATAGGGCTAACATATCATGCAAGAAGTAGCCATAAAAGAGGAATAAAGGGAAAGGGGTAGCAGATGGCTTCAAACAGAGAAAAACCCTTGATCAAACATGAAGATAAGCTCAAAATGAGACCATTTCCAGTTTGGGTTGGAGCCCAAAAATGCTAGAAAATATGGCTTAGATATAGAGAAAAATAAGGCAAGAAAAGAGGAGAAGAAGACTCACCCTTGAAGACCAAACTTCAGCAGCTCTTGGACCAAATTTCTGAGCTCTCAACCTCTTCAAAACAGTCCCAAAATGCTGGAATGGAGGATGGAGGCCTTGTGCTATGGGTTGGTGTGTAAATGGCCAAGAACCAAGGGTGTTTTGAGGCTTGGAAGAGAGGGAGAGGGAGGATTGTATGCAATGGCCCTAAACAATTTTTTGTAACCCTTAGAAATGGAGGAGAGTGCTGGTTTTAAAGAGGGAGAGAGGCCAAGGAAAGGGAGGGAAAAACAAATTCAAATTTCCCCCCAAAAAGGCAGCCCCCCGGATACAAAATCTGGGGAAAAACAAATTGTACAGCTGGAACACACTTGGAGAGAAGATTTTGGCCGGCCAGGGGTCAAAAGGGTCACTCAAAATTGTTGGCCGGCCACCCTAAAAAGGTGGCCTCCCATGTGTGCACAACACAAATATGTGGTTAAAACCCAGAAAATGTGAACCAGGAGAGAGAAAAGCCAACTTTTTAGAGGGGTTCAAAAGAGTTAGAGACAATTACTAGCCGGCCTATTCATATTGGTGGCCTCCCAGGTGTGTACAACACAAATATGGGGTTTAGGGCTAAAGAAAGTGGCCCGGGAGTGGTCAACATTAGCTTTCTAGTGAGGAAAACGGGCGACGGAGAGCGATGAAGAAATAAAACTGGCTTTTCAGAAAAATTGCTGGCCTCCCACCCTCCTACAAGCTTTCTAACAATGAAAATAAGGCCTCCACCAAAAATGAACCAAAACGGATGCAAAACGGAGGTTCGGGGTGGCCTTGGAACATTCTGAATCCAAGTTCAAGGTTTTGAAAATTAAGAGGGATCGAGTCTCGAGGCTGAGAGCGATCCTAAGCTGCACAATCTCAAGAGTGATTCCACACAATCTTCTTAGGACCGCGTAAACATTTTTTTGAAATCTTTTAAGAAAGCGACTAGTCGCTCGCGCTGAAGACAATGTTGAACCAATATGGATCAAGCCAGGATCCTTCTCAGTACTCACATTAAACAAGCATGATTTCATTCATTAAAGGCTTAGCATGCTTCTCTTTCTCTCAATTGATCAAACTTCGCAAAAACCCGAGGAATTCCTTCCTCTTCGTTTTCACCGTAGTGTACGAAAACGTTTTGAAAAACTTAGGTCAGCAACAATTTCAAGGCACAGAAGAGCAGGTGAAAAGTAATGCCGCTTTATTTAAACTTTTTGGCACAACTGGCGCAAGGCAGAAGCCAACACAAGAGTGTGAAAATCATTGCTGTTTCATTCAAATCTTTTGGTGTTACTGGCTCCCCGGCAGAAACAGACTCAAAAGAAAACAAAAAGCAAACACAAAAACAAGCAAGTGATATCCGAGGTAACACCCCCGAAATCATCGACTCTAACAAAACAGGGACTGACTCGATACAAAACACAGGCCCAACTGACTTAGTACAAAAGACTGACTATATACAAAACAACAGACTGACCAATACCCAAGTCAGAAAGTACAAAAACTAGCATTCCAAAATGCTCAAAACAGTGCATGCCATACGCCATATCAAGAGTAAACTGAGCGCCGCCCGCAGTGGTTCATCCCTTGATCACATCACATTATCACCCACAAGTTCATTGATCAAGTGCCGATAGACTTTGCAGGACCTGGTGCGGCAATGTACCCCGTTGTCAAACAGATCTTGTACATCATGGCGCAGACGAAAGCAACTGTCGGTGTCATGACCGGTTTGTTGATGGTAGGCGCAGTATTTAGTCTGATCATGCTTTGCAGGGATAGGATCGGGTAAGGGCCGTTGTTCCAATGGTTTCAGATGTCCTTTTCGGATTAAGACCTCTAGAGGCTTTGACAAAGGCATATGAAGTGGGGTGAAAACCCTCTTGACTCGAGGTGGGTATTTGGTTTCTTGTGAGCTACTTCCGGACGCACCGGTGAATGGGGAGCTATTTTTGATATGGTGGTGGTAACCATGCCCACATCAGAAGATCTTGCAGCTGCATCACCACTGGTGGTCGCATTTCGAACTGCGGAAAACACCCTCCTGAGCAGCTCCTTCTCCTGGTCAAGAAGGCCCTGCTTCATAGCGTCCTCGATCTGTACTCCCATCTCATGTAAATCTGAAAAGGTAGGGAAGGGGAGAACGATCATCTTCTGTATGAGCTTGGGCTGGAGGTTGCGCACACATCATCCGGATTTGATCCTTGTCAGTGGGCCTAAGGGCCATCATTGAGGCCTTGGCCCTCCAGCGGGCTACGAAATCAGGAAAACTCTCCTTAGGCTCTTGTCTTGTTGTCTCAAGATCACGAGTTGTAATCTCGATTTGGTGTTATATGAGTACTGCGCAACGGAAGGCCTCGGCCATCTCATCCTATTTCGTTGACATCGTCTTCTAATTTTGCATACTAGATGGCGGCCACACCCGACAGGGTCCGGCCGAATAAAGAAAGCTTCTGTAGTCTGGTGAGGCCCATCGGCTGTAGTATATCTGAGAACAACTGGAGATGCACCAGGGGATCCCCAGATCCGTCAAAGCGGTCGATATGTGGCATTTTAAAGCGGTCTGGCCGCATCACAACCGCATCGGTATATCCATCCTCAATGTCCGGGATGGACTTGACGCCCTGAGATTTCTTGAACAGTTTTTCAAGCTTGCTCACCTTCAATGCTGTGGGGTCCACCTCAGGACCCAAAGGGAGAATCCGGCAGGTTGGTGGGTGTTTAGGTAATTGGGTAGGATTTGAGGTGGAGCCAGTCCTGTCGGAATGTCCGTATCTCCCTTGCCATTTGTGGCCTCCTCGGTGTTGGAGCTCCTGGTGGGGGAGGAGCCTGATGTAAAGAAGATGCTCCGTTTTGCTGTTGCAAACCTGGTGATTAGCTCAGCCTGCTAGGCCATGATTGCCAGCTTGCTGTTTGGCAAAATTCCGTCTGGCGGGCAGCATCTTGGCAGTGAGTTTCATACTTTCTTGGAGTTGACGCATCATTTCCTCCATCCCTGCCATTTTCTGCTGTTCCGGCTGACTGACTGGTGGGGTGACTAAAAACTGATAAAAACTGAGGCCTCAGCCTGACATTCACTGGTGGGGTGGATAAGGGCCACTGATCTGGTAACTGCTGAACCGGTGATCTGTGCCTAACGGCCCCTTTTACCCTGCCTCTGGTGGAGGAACATTGATTTTGCCCTTGAACTGAATCTCTGACCTGACAAAGTCTATCAGCACAAGTCCGATGAACCTCGGGGGGTATCGTAGCCTTCTGAAGCTATGTTCCAAGACTACCCTAGCAAAAGAGAAAACATGCAGCATCTCAGCCTGATTTCACCAAAACAGATATGAGCAGCTGAATAAACTGCGCTGTCTACTGAATTCTGCCCAAAAGTCTGCCTGTAAACTGATACCCTCAGGTAAAACTGATTCCCAGATACTGATGCCCGCAGGCCTGATACCCAGACTTGCAACTGTTACGTGCATTCCTGTAAGGACACATCCTAAAAGCACATAGCGAGCAAGTGAGAGCCAACACACCCCTATGTTGGGGTAGGGTTTCCCTGTCCTATTTTGTCAGGAGCTAGGTTTCACTACGAACGCAGCGGTTTCAAACAACCTATATCGGGTAAGCAACCTATCTATTTGGAATGGTCTCAATATGGATCCGAATATGCACTAGGTCGAATGGTCGAAAAGGGTGCCTCGGTAAAACCGGGTTTGTGCTCCCATACTGGCAGAGCCCATAACCGGTCAGCCTATGGTCATGCCTTGACAAGACAAGCCTTCGGCAAACCGTTCAGGAATAGCAGATGGCAAACACAGTGTCCTTAGGCGCACCAATGCAAATGCAATGCAAAGAAACACATAAGTGTAGTCAAAACAAGATATCATGAGTTTGAGTTAAGTTCTCTAAGTTCCCCAGCAGAGTCGCCAGAAACTGTAGACGTCCCCGAACGCCCCGGGAGGATGAGTCCCGTTCTGTTCGTATTGGGCTCATACAAGTTCGGACTCTCAAATTGTCACGGTTCTAAATCTGAACCAAAGAGTCCAAATCCGGTTAAATCGTTTTGAGAAAAACAGATTTTGAAAGAAGTGCCAAACATGGATTGCTTTGCCAGATACAGAGGCGCCACCTAAATGTTTTATTTTGGAAATTTAGGAAACCCTGACTCATTTGCCTAAGGTCACGTGTCCGTCATCACAAAGTTGCCTCTGCTCAGGAACTTGGGTACGATTGGGGAAGGTCATGTTGAGCACCCCCGCTCGCCCGATAAAGATCGGCCTCTACTAACCATGATATCTATTTTTGGAAACATTATGCATTCTTATTCCGGTTATTAGCCTAGAATTACTATGTGATGCGCACAGCATACAAGTATAGACTGGATCGTCTGAATTGGAACAAAACATTTCATGTTTATTTTTGAAAGTGGTTTGATGGTGCTACCCGCAAGTAGGCTAAGACGTGGATTTGCCACTCGGTGGGCTTAGAAAAACATGATTTTGCCACTATCTAGTGGGCTTAAAACTCATGGTCAACGAATTGTTCCAATTCAAATAACCCAGCCTTCACCCACAGGCATTCAGGCAGTTAATCACATAAGCATATAGCCTCATGTAAGCATTACTATCATGACAGTCACTCACACACATGCAAGGATGCTAAAGCATAAACACTTACCGAGTACTCCAGCCAAAACAAAAGCTATGTTAGAAAATCCATGCGTGATCCTAACTTACAGAAATGCCTAATGCAACACATACAAAATGCAACTAGATAGGCTCGACTATTCTAAAGATGGCATGTGAAATGCTACAACTAACATGTATTCAACTTGGAATTGAGATACAAATGCAGTTAGTATTGATGCGCCGAGCCCGGTGCATGCAAGATAGATGAATGAATGCAAACATGCTATCATTACTGTATGCTAATTGAAACATGCCCTAATCTAAACCATCATAAGCTGATAAATAAAAGGGAGAAAGACGTGGGTTGGAAGACATACATCACACACACGCACACTTATTACAACATTACCCTCGCGCAGAGGGTCCGAATAAATAATACAGTCCCAAATGAATAAATAATACAGTCCCGAATAAATACAGAATCCTAATTTAATTAACAAATTAATCTAGGAAAGCAGTAAATTGGCACGCAAATTCATTGGACCGCCTTAGCTCTGTTCCAAAATGATGAATGATGCATGCTCGGGTTGCCTTGTGCGGAGAATCCCTTGCGATGCCCCGGTTTGCCTCTGTTTGCAATTATTCTTGGGATGCATGCCAGGCTCCGAAAGGTTGCTGATTTCTGATTTGCTGCAACAGAGAGCAACAAAGGGGCATGGCAAAGTATTTTCACATATGTATGCATGACTACTCTTCAGGGAGTGTAGTCCTCGATCCTCGTGCCACCAATCACGCATCTCGATGCATGATGGCCGAGGAGTCGAATTGCATGACTCAATATGGAATGAATGCACATGAAAAACAACAGGGCCTAGACTCTATCATGGATAATCCGGAGTGTCGGCGACCGGGAATTGAGACACGTTCCGTCACTCGGAGTACGAAACGTTTCTCGTTTCCCGTGCTTGGGCTAACTCCTATCCCAAGCACAATGCAATATGCATGACATGCATGAATGCAATCGTTTAAACCAGACTTTGGTCCTGGAAATCCCGAACCTTTACGTTCTAGGCATCAGCCATTTGAACTCTAGTTTCCACCATCGCAGTTGGTCTCCTAGGAACTCATTGCAAACACGACCAAGATGTCCCTGGCACGAAACGGTACTCGAGGAGAGCACTTCTGATCGCCATTCTGGCTTGAAGCAGACTTGATCTTGAGCTTGAGGTAGAGGCACACTCGTACTTCAGAGCAATGGCAAGACCCGAAGAGGTACACACGGAATGTAGTCTCGGAACTTACTAAAGTTGAAACAAACTCAGATGCTTGACATTTCCTCTTTTCTTTTGCTTTGCAGTCTGCAACCCATATAGCTTCAGATAGGTCCTGGTTTTATTGTTCCCACATGACCTGGGTTGAACCCTGCGGTTTTTATGAAAGAACAAATCTTGTTTTGCACAGATGTGGAGAACGGCACGGCACTCTGAGCACAAAACGATTCATTTTGAAATTGATAAATGAGTTCTCGACCGGGTATTGAGCCTACGACTGAACATAGCGCACTACAACTCAACAAAGGAAAACAAAGGCAAAACAACCTAAATACAAACATAGACACTCAAAAATGACTCAAGACAAGAATCGAGGTAAAACAAAAAAACACGACACTTAGACGTGCACAGGGAGCCTGTTTTTCTAGGTATTGTTTCCCACCATTTCTCATTTGTGATTCTTACATCACTCGGCCTTCAAGCTCGATTTTTCTCTCAAAACCCTTTCCTCGCTTTTCCTCTCAGCGCACATCTCTCTATTCTTTAATCTCTCATTTTTCATCCCTTCCCAGGGTGGTTGATGGATAAACAAAAAGTTGTGGGCTCTTGCCCCTAGCACTCAGCTAGATTCTCTTTTTCTGCGCGCAGCTAGTGAGTTCCTCCCACTGAGGGGTTGCGCTGCAACTAAGCGTGTAGTGAATCTGTAGCTGACATCAGCTGTCGATGCTCTGCCGGGGAGTTTGGACGTGGTTAGATCTGTCCAGATGAGGGAGTGGGATACCTTGATCCATTCCAGTTCGTGCTTCGCACTTGGCTTGATACCTCATTGCTTGGAGGATGAGAGAGCTTTCAGCTCTTTTGTTGACAGTTTCAGTTGTGCCTTTTCTGGCATGGAGAGTGCCCTTCTTGGCAAGTATGGTGCCCTTTCTGGCAAAGGCATTGGCAACGGGGAAAAGACAGGAAGCCTGACTCAACTGTGCCCCTAGTTTATCATTTTGACCAATTTTGTTGTTTTGGTTTTCGACTAAAATAATTTTGACCGACATGAGAGTTAGATTAACATGCTTGTTCGATTTTCTAATTTGAAATCATGCAAGTTAGGTTATGAGCACTGAAAATTTTTCCTTTTTTGGGTCCAAGAAAAAGGTCCAGTTTTGGAAAAATGGAATAGTTTTCGAGAGAAACTCAGTCAACCTTAGTAAAAATTCTCAAAAACTGTTTTTGCAAACGACCACTGCTCAACGAGCATAGAACCCACTCTCGAGATGCACAACCTCAGATTCGAAGGAAAATTGCCCCTTACTTGAAGGGAGCTGCATGGCAACGGAAAGTTGTCCCTTGTTTGAACGGCGCCACGGCGCATTGAATGGCAACAGAAAGTTGCCCCTTGTTTGAATAACGCCACAGCGCGTGGTATGGAAACGGAAATTTGCCCCTTGTCTGAATGGCACTGCAGCGCATTGTAATCAACCCTCAGGGTGATGATCACAACCGAATTCTCGGATACAGAGAAGACAAAGATGACCAAAACCATCACATGGACACAGTCGAATTTGAAGTGGTTTACGGCTGGACTTCAGAATAAAGTTGCCTACGTATCCCAAAGACGGGAATCAAGCCTTACATAGTTCGGGGTTAAGGTACACTCGTGTATTTAACCTCTCCTTTTACGCTTTAACTTTTGCCAAGGCCGCCCTTTGCGGGTTTTCAACCTTGCGAGCTCAGTTCTTCTTCTTTTTTTTTTTATTTTTTTTTATTTTCTTCATTTTTCTTCTTTTCTTTTCTTCATTCTTTGCATTTTTCTTTTTTCTTCTTTTTGTTCTTTTTCTTGCTCTAACTTTTGCCTGGGTCGCCCTTTCGGGTTTTCGGCCCAGCGAGCCTCTCAAGGGTAAAGGTGCAGCTTTGTCCATGTCAAATGGTTTTGAGATCCTGAAGTCATCTGAATCTAGGAGAATGGATGTTGTTCGCTGACGATGTAGAAGTCCATCCAATGGAGGGTGAATTTGCCCCTAGTGTTATGGATAGGAACTCGGTTGTCCTTTAGCAATGTCTTCTTCTTTCCTCCCTTCTGGGGTTTGATATTCTTGCCGATCTTAGTCTTTGACTTCTTTGAGCACATCTAACATTTTTGCCCTTAGTTTGAGAGGTGTTCCTGATCTAGCTTCACAAGCTTCTTGATCTGACTCTTCTTGCCCCTAGTTCGCAGGCTGCTTCAAATCTAGCCACACATCATGATTGGCCTTGGAACATTCTGAATCCAAGTTCAAGGTTTTGAAATTAAGAGGGATCGAGTCTCGAGGCTGAGAGCGATCCTAAGCTGCACAATCTCAAGAGTGATTCCACACAAGTCTTCTTAGGACCGCGTAAAACATTTTTTGAAATCTTTTAAGAAAGCGACTAGTCGCTCGCGCTGAAGACAATGTTGAACCAATATGGATCAAGCCAGGATCCTTCTCAGTACTCACATTAACAAGCATGATTTCATTCATTAAAGGCTTAGCATGCTTCTCTTTCTCTCAATTGATCAAACTTCGCAAAACCCGAGGAATTCCTTCCTCTTCGTTTTCACCGTAGTGTACGAAAACGTTTTGAAAAACTTAGGTCAATGCAACAATTTCAAGGCACAGAAGAGCAGGTGAAAAGTAATGCCGCTTTATTTAAACTTTTTGGCACAACTGGCGCAAGGCAGAAGCAAACACAAGAGTGTGAAAATCATTGCTGTTTCATTCAAATCTTTTGGTGTTACTGGCTCCCCGGCAGAAACAGACTCAAAAGAAAACAAAAAGTCAAACACAAAACAAGCAAGTGATATCCGAGGTAACACCCCCGAAATCATCCGACTCTAACAAAACAGGACTGACTCGATACAACAACACAGGCCCAACTGACTTAGTACAAAAAGACTGACTATATACAAAACAACAGACTGACCCAATACCCAAGTCAGAAAGTACAAAAACTAGCATTCACAAATGCTCAAAACAGTGCATGCCATACGCCATATCAAGAGTAAACTGAGCGCCGCCCGCAGGTGGTTCATCCCTTGATCACATCACATTATCACCCACAAGTTCATTGATCAAGTGCCGATAGACTTTGCAGGACCTGGTGCGGCAATGACCCCGTTGTCAAACAGATCTTGTACATCATGGCGCAGACGAAAGCAACTGTCGGTGTCATGACCGGTTTGTTGATGGTAGGCGCAGTATTTAGTCTGATCATGCTTTGCAGGGATAGGATCGGGTAAGGGCCGTTGTTCCAATGGTTTCAGATGTCCTTTTCGGATTAAGACCTCTAGAGCCTTTGACAAAGGCATATGAAGTGGGGTGAAAACCCTCTTGACTCGAGGTGGGTATTTGGTTTCTTGTGAGCTACTTCCGGACGCACCGGTGAATGGGGTAGCTATTTTTGATATGGTGGTGGTAACCATGCCCACATCAGAAGATCTTGCAGCTGCATCACCACTGGTGGTCGCATTCGAACTGCGGGAAAACACCCTCCTGAGCAGCTCCTTCTCCTGGTCAAGAAGGCCCTGCTTCATAGCGTCCTCGATCTGTACTCCCATCTCATGTAAATCTGAAAAGGTAGGGAAGGGGAGAACGATCATCTTCTGTATGAGCTTGGGCTGGAGGTTGCGCACAATCATCCGGATTTGATCCTTGTCAGTGGGCCTAAGGGCCATCATTGAGGCCTTGGCCCTCCAGCGGGCTACGAAATCAGGAAAACTCTCCTTAGGCTCTTGTCTTGTTGTCTCAAGATCACGAGTTGTAATCTCGATTTGTGTGTTATATGAGTACTGCGCAACGAAGGCCTCGGCCATCTCATCCTATTTCCGTTTGACATCGTCTTCTAATTTTGCATACTAGATGGCGGCCACACCCGACAGGGTCCGGCCGAATAAAGAAAGCTTCTGTAGTCTGGTGAGGCCCATCGGCTGTAGTATATCTGAGAACAACTGGAGATGCACCAGGGGATCCCCAGATCCGTCAAAGCGGTCGATATGTGGCATTTTAAAGCGGTCTGGCAGCATCACAACCGCATCGGTATATCCATCCTCAATGTCCGGGATGGACTTGACGCCCTGAGATTTCTTGAACAGTTTTTCAAGCTTGCTCACCTTCAATGCTGTGGGGTCCACCTCAGACCCAAAGGGAGAATCCGGCAGGTTGGTGGGTGTTTTAGGTAATTGGGGTAGGATTTGAGGTGGAGCCAGTCCTGTCGGAATGTCCGTATCTCCCTGGCCATTTGGTGCCTCCTCGGGTGTTGGAGCTCCTGGTGGGGGAGGAGCCTGATGTAAAGAAGATGCTCCGTTTTGCTGTTGCAACCTGGTGATTAGCTCAGCCTGCTAGGCCATGATTGCAGCCTGCTGTTTGGCAAATTCCGTCTGGCGGGCAGCATCTTGCTGCATGAGTTTCATACTTTCTTGGAGTTGACGCATCATTTCCTCCATCCCTGCCATTTTCTGCTGTTCCGGCTGACTGACTGGTGGGGTGACTAAAAACTGATAAAAACTGAGGCCTCAGCCTGACTATTCACTGGTGGGGTGGATAAGGGCCACTGATCTGCGTACTGCTTGAACCGGTGGATCTGTGCCTAACTGGCCCCTTTTACCCTGCCTCTGTGGAGGAACATTGAATTGCCCTTGAACTGAATCTCTGACCTTGACAAAGTCTATCAGCACAAGTCCGATGAACCTCGGGGATATCGTAGCCTTCTGAGCCTATGTTCCAAGACTACCCTAGCAACAAGAGAAAACATGCGCATCTCACCGATTTCACCAAAACAGGATATGAGCAGCTGAATAACTGCGCTGTCTACTGAATTTTCTGCCCAAAAGTCTGCCTTGTAACAACTGATACCCTCAGTTTAAACTGATTCCCAGATACTGATGCCCGGCAGCCCCTGATACCCAGATTGCAACTGTTACGTGCCATTCCTGTAAGGAACACATCCTAAAAGCAACATAGCGAGCAATGTGAGAGCCAACACACCCTATGTTGGGGTAGGGTTTCCCTGTCCTTATTTTTTCAGGGAGCTAGGGTTATCACTACGAACGCAAAGCCGGTTTTCAACAACCTATTCGGGTAAGCAACCTAATCCTAGTTTGGAAATGGTCACTATGGATCCAATATGGCACATTAGTCGAATTGTCGAAAAGGGTGCTCTCGGTAAAACCGGGGTTTGTCCGCTCCCATACTGGCAGAGCCCATAACCGGTCAGCCTTATGGTCATGCCTTGACAAGACAAGCCTTCGGCAAACCGTTCAGTTCAATAGCAGATGGGCCAAACCACAGTTCCTAGGGCGCACCAATGGCAAAAATGCCATCAAAGAAACACGATAAGTGTAGTCAAAACAAGATCATCATGAGTTTGAGTTAAGTTCTCTAAGTTCCCCGCAGAGTCGCCAGAAACTGTAGACGTCCCCGAACGCGCACGGGAGGATGAGTTTCCGTTCTCAGCGCTGGTTGTATTGGGCTCACTACCAAGTTCGGACTCTCAAATTGTCACGCGTTCTAATATTCTGAAACCAAGAGTCAAATCCGGTAATCGTTTTTGAAAAACAGATTTTGACAAGAAGTGCCAAACATGGGATTGCTATGCCAATACAGACTGGTAAGGTCGCCAGCCTAAAATGTGTTCTATTTTGGGGGAAATTTAGGAAACCCTGACTCATATGACCTTTAAGGTCACGTGTCCGTCATCACCAAAGTTGCCTCTGCTCAGGAACCTTTGAGTACGATTGGGACAAGGTCACTTTCGTGTAGCACCCCCGCATCGCCCATTACAAGATCGGCTCTACTACCATGCATATCTATATTTTGGAAACTTATGCATTCTTATTCCGGTCTATTAGCCTAGAATTACATGTGGATGCGCACAGCATACAAGTACTAGACTGGAGGTCTGATATTAGGAAAAAACATTTCCCATGTTTATTTTTGAAAGTGGTTTTGTATGGTGCTACCCGCAATACCGGCTAAGCGTGGGATCTGCCCTACTCCTCGAGGGCGTCTGGGCTTAGAAAAAAAAACATGATTTCGCCATTATTCTAGCTGGGGCTTAACAACTCATAGGTCAACGCCAATTGTTTCCAATTCAAGTCAACCCAGCCTTCACACAGGCATTTCCAAGCAGTTATTACAACTAAAGCATACTAGGCCTCATGTAAAGCATTACTATTCACTGACAGTCAGCTCACACACATGCAAGCAGATGTGCTAAAGCCAATAAACACCTACCCGAGTAACCTCCAAGCACCAAAACCAAAAAAGCTATAGTTCAGGAAAGAAATATCCATGCTGACTCCCTAACTTATACAAAATGCCTAAGTGCAAACACCATACAAAATGCAACAAGAAATTTAGGCTCGACTTATTCTAAAGATGGGCATGTGTGGCAAATATGTGCCTACAACTAACATGTATTTAACTTGGAATTGAGATACAAAATGTTTGTCCTGCAGTTATATCATGCGCGAGCCCGGATTGCATCAAAAGATGAATGAATGCAAACATGTACATACTGATGCAATTGAAACATGCCCTAATCTGAACCACATAAGCTGATAATATAAAAGGGGAAGACGTGGGGTTGGGAAGACATACATCACTACACACGCACACTTATTACAAACATTACCCTCGCGCAAGAGGGTTCCGAAAAAGAATTACAAGTTCCCAAATGAAGTAATATAATACAGTCCGAAACTAATACAGACATCCTAAATTTAATTAACAAATTAATCTAGGAAAGCCAGTAAATTGGCACGCAAATTTCCATGGGACCCGCCTTAGCTCTCGTTCCAAAATGAATTGAATTGATGCGATGCCGGGTGCCTGTGCGGAGAATCCGTTGCGATGCCCCGGTTGCTCTGTTTGCAATTTACTTCTTGGGATGCATGCCAAGGCTCGAAAGGTTGCTGATTTTCTGAATTGTGCTGCAACAGAGAGCAACAAAGGAGGCATGGCAAAGTATTTTCACATATGTATGCATGCACTACTCTATCAGGGAGCTGCTAGTCCTCGATCCTCGTGGCCACCAACAGCATCTCGTATTGAGTGGATGGCCGAGGAGCCTCGAATTGCATGACTTCACCCTATGACAATGAATGCACATGGAAAACACAAGCAGGGCTAGATCTATCAGGAATAATCCGGAGTGCGCGCACCGGGTAATTGAGACACGTTTCCGTCACTCGGGAAGGTACGAAACGTTTCCGTTTCCCGTGCTTGGCCGTAACTATCATATCCCAAGACAGCAATGATATGCGAGACATGCAATGAATGCAATCCTAACATGCAACCTAGCATACGCAATGCTATGAAATGCACACACAATGCACGAGCTGCTATACGAGGCATACACAATGCTCTAACATACAACCTTGCATACGCAATGCTATGAAATGAAATGGCATACACAATGCATAATGGACTTACACTGACATGAGTGGACCTCAGCCACACTCACATCAGTAGCCATTAGATGAAAATGAGACTATCAAAATGCGTGCACACATGCACGCAAACCGAGGACCGAACCTAAGGCATAGCATGTAACTCTCACAAGGCATGGCAAGGGATGTAGGATGGCATGCAAACTCACAAATTCCAGCACTGAAATATGATGCTAAACAGCCCCGAAACATGGAAAAATGGCACCCGATGCATGAGATGAAACCTGAAACTCGAAACTAGGCAAATGGAATGATTTATTGCTATACAAAGCATGCATTATTTGATCATGAAGTACCAAGATAGAGCTAAGGCAGTCCCAAAACATGAACATTTCTAGTTCAAAGCATGGCCAAAAGATACTAGCATGGTGGACAAAAATAGCATGCAATCTTGACTAGCAAACATGGTTTACATGGCAAGTATATGAAGCAAATGTAATCTCACCAAAATAGAAAAAATCAGTGAACAAAACATGTAAAAATAGGCCCAAATAACCACTGAAATGAAGCCAACACATGCAAAAATGATGATCTCCTTTAGAGGGCCATACAACGGATTGTTAAGCACATACAAGGTGGACACTTAGCATGGAATAAAAAACTATGAAAATAAAATATGGTAGTCTCAAAACTCACCAAATTGACCCTGGAAAGTGGCTTCAAAGCATACAAGATAGGGTCTCTTTGGAAGGCCAAAAAGGCCACTAAACAAGAGAAGGAGAGAGAGGGTCACCCCCCTCTAATTTTGGCTCTCAAAATAGTGTCTTAGCCACTAAAAATCCACTGGATTTCAGTGGCTGGAAGGCCAAAACAAGGCCAATGCAAATGCTCGCATGTATGGCTCAAAACATGAAGAAATAAGGCATGCAAGGAAGGAGATGACCTCAAAAAAGAAACTTCCCTTAATCAAACATCAAGAGGGCCTGAAATTTTTTTTTTTTCCAGTTTATAACAAATCTCAAAAACAAACAAAAATAGGGCTAAACTATCATGCAAAGATGGCCCTAAAAGAGAGAATAGAGACAAGGGATAGAATCTGGCCTCAAACAGTGAAGAGCCCTTCAACAAAGTTTAATAGGGGCTCAAAATAAGGCACTTTAAAGTTTATAAACAAGTCTAAAATAGCTCACAAGTAGGGCTACAATATGATGTAAAAAAGGCCCTAAAAGAGAGATAGAAAGCAAGAGGCAGTAGCTGGCCTCAAACAGTGAAGAGCCCTTCAATAAAGTTGAAGAGGGGCTCAAAATGAAGCACTTTAAAGTTTGGCTCGAAGCCCATAAATGCTTACAAATAGGGCTAACATATCAAGCAAGAAGTAGCCATAAAAGAGGGATAAAGGGAAAGGGGTAGCAGGTGGCTTCAAACAGAGAAAAACCCTTGATCAAACATGAAGATAAGCTCAAAATAAGACTATTTCCAGTTTGGGTCGGAGCCCAAAAATGCTAGAAAATATGGCTTAGATATAGAGAAAAATAAGGCAAGAAAAGAGGAGAAGAAGACTCACCCTTGAAGACCAAACTTCAGCAGCTCTTGGACCAAATTTCTGAGCTCTCAACCTCTTCAAAACAGTCCCAAAATGCTGGAATGGAGGATGGAGGCCTTGTGCTATGGGTTGGTGTGTAAATGGACAAGGATAATGGACTTTAGAGCTTGGAAGAGGGGGGTTGAATGTATAGATATAGGGTTGTATCTATAATGGTGCCTCAGCTGGTTTCTTCAACCCGAAACGGGGGGGGGGAAATAAATTCAAATTTCTCCTCCAAAAGGCAGCCCCCCGGATACAAAATCTGGGGGAAAGCAAATTGCACAGCTGGAACACATTTGGAGAGATGATTCTGGCCGACCAGGTTCAAAAGGTTCAGGTGGCCGGCCGGCCAACCCCCCTGGCCGACCGACCAAGGGTCAAAAGGGTCAATCAAAATTGTTGGCCGGCCACCCTAAAAAGGTGGCCTCCCATGTGTGCACAACACAAATATGTGGTCAAAATCCAGAAAATGTGAACCAGGAGAGAGAAAAGCCAACTTTTTAGAGGGGTTCAAAAGGGTCAGAGACAATTACTGGCCGGCCTATTCATATTGGTGGCCTCCCAGGTGTGTACAACACAAATATGGGGTTTAGGGCTAAAGAAAGTGGCCCGGGAGTGGTCAACATTAGCTTTCTAGTGAGGAAAACGGGCGACGGAGAGCGATGAAGAAATAAAACTGGCTTTTCAGAAAAATTGCTGGCCTCCCACCCTCCTACAAGCTTTCTAACAATGAAAATAAGGTCTCCACCAAAAAAGAACCAAAACGGATGCAAAATGGAGGTTCGGGGACCGAAACGCGCTGCTTGGGGCCCCGAAAATGGGCTGTTAAGCACCGGAGGTGGCATTCGACCACGAAGTTGGTCTCTCGGGCCACAATGTTCCTCAAAAGGGAGGAAATAAGGTGTATGCCAAAAACCGGAGCAAACAGAGGTGGTTAGGCGGTCCCGAACCGAGGCACACGGCCGTCGGCTCCGAAAAACCGAAAACCGGGCTCCAAACGGAAAAAATGGCCTACGACCACGAAACGTAGCCTACGGCCACTGAGAGATGATCTACGAGACCTCTCCCTCCCTTCGGGAGGAGAAAACGGAGAAAACGGGACCCGGTTCGCAAACCAAGGCAAAGCATAAAAGAGCCCCAGAGTCCGGAGGCAAGGCTCGCAGCCGAGACTCTAAAACTTCAGAACTAGCACAATATGCAAAATCACCAAGCGCTCAATCAGTGACGACTGAGTCTTATGGTCGGTCAAAAATGGGGTGTCTACAAACCCATGGAGAGATACACGAGGCTCAAGTCCTCGTCGTTCTCAGAGCCCTGACAGACAGAGATGAAGGATAGATCCTCAGGTTATGGAGGATCGCGTAAGGGAGCAAGACGAATTGATACGGGGAATGGTGGCAGACATGGAGACGATGAAGCGCCAGATAAAGGCAAATGGGTGGCAATAAAAGAAGGGTGCAAAGGCAACACACACTCTTACTACTCAGAAGATCGTGACAGGCAGGTCACACTATCACAAACTGAAAGTAGAAACCTCAGAATAGGCGATACACAATCAAGGACTTCCAAGACTCATTACTCTATGTCTGAAAGAATGAGGACTGAAAGGTCTTATACGAAAGGCAGCAGTTATAGGTCCTCGTATTCGCACTAAACAACATCTAGGCACACAGAGTTGCCTAGGTCGACGGACCTGAGTACAATGCTACAGTAAAGGGCTCGAAAGAGAGAAGACACACAGTCTCATGACCGCCAAAGAGTCTCAGCGCTGCAACGGTTGGCTCACAGAACACATGGGAGTGTCAAGGTTGGAATGCTAGAACCACGCCCTACCTACGAACCAGCAGACAAAGTACTAGCGAGGTTGCCGAGCTCGCCATTCGTTCCAGCGATAAAGAACGCACCATTACCTTCAGGCTTCTACGAGCCCAAATTCACTAGTTATGAGGGGAAGTTAGACCCTTACATGCACTTGAGCCACTTTTGCCAGGTTTTGGCCGTGTATCGGTGAAACGAGGCTCTAATGTGTATCCTGTTTCCTTCCAGCCTTGGTGATTTGGGTTTAACATGGTTTGAAAGGTTACCAGAAGACAGCATAGCTTCATGGGCGCAACTAGCGGAGGCATTTGTGACCAGATTCAGAACGAACACCAAGACGTCAGTGGAGATTGACCAGCTTCTCTCCATAGATGGGCGAAAAGTAAGCATTGAGGTCTTATAATAACTGGTATTGGGAGACTTTTAATCAGATTGAAGATTGCCCCATAAACCTAGCTATCGCACAGTACAAACGAGGTTTACCAGTTGGCAATAAATTGAGGGATTTAATGACAATAACTCCACCTCTCATAATAGAGGCCCTAATAGAAAGAGTGCATCAGTACATCCGGGTAAAAGAAGATGTCGCTTGTACCAAAGCAAAAGATGGCACAATGGCGATTTCAGACAAAAAACCTATGGCAAAAGTTAACATGGTCGGGTGAGAAGAACAACCGAGCAAAAATGGGCGAGGCAAACGAGCCAACAGAGAGGAACCCCAAGCAAGAAAGTTGAGAATCCGCACTACGGTATTTAATAAACCTATCTACTGGATTCTTAATGAGATACATGATAAACCCTTTATTCGGGGAGAAGCGTAGAAGGGCTATGATGATAGGTACCGTTGTACCTTCTATGATGAACAGGGGCACCGAACTGAAAACTGTATGCCATTAAGGCAACATCTGGAGGAGTTAGTGGCCGCAGGCCACCTGGACTAATACATTGAAGGGGGAACACAACCAGCCCTCTAGGACCGTAACAGGCCGGATGAGATGCCGGTCAACGGTCTGCCCCAAGGCATAATCAATATAATACATGGGATCATCGAACCTGAACGAGTATGTGAACTCAGAGGGATGATTAAAAAGGCTGAGCACATGAGAGAGGTACTAAGTGCACAACTTATTGTGAAAGAAGAAAAAACACAAAGACTTCGCAAGGTTATAAAGCCCTCACAACAACACACTGGTGGTTACTCTGCGCGTCAAGAATTTTGACATTAAGCGGATCCTAATTGATTAAGGGAGCTCATGCGAGATAATATACTACGAGACCTTCAAGCAACTAAAATTGGAGGACAAAGACTTGGCACCCGCAACATCTCTCCTAGTCAGCTTCAACTCAATTCCAGAATGGCTAGTTGGCAAGATAATTCTGCTAGTCAAGGCAGGAACGATGACAAAACAAGTGGAATTTTAGGTATTGAAAGTCCCTTCTACTTATAACATAATTTTGGAAAGAGCATGGTTGCACGCCATGCGAGCGGTGGCATCGACCTACCACCAAGTGTTATGGTTCCCAACGAAACCAGAATGATTGAAGAAGTCTTAGGAGACCAAATCATGTCCAAACAGTGCTTCGTTACAGTAAACGGCAGCTAGGCTGCAAAAGAGTTTGTACAAACGGTAGAAGAGCTAGAAGGCAATGAGCTGTTCACAGACGTCGGCAAAATAGTCTAATAGAAGGCAATGGAAGACTTGATAGAGGTAAGGATAGATGAGAAAAACCTAGAAAGGTTCCTTTTGCTCAGCTCGTCTCTGTCCAGCACCGAGAGAATAGAGATCATGGAATTTTTGACCTCTAACATCGAAGTGTTTGTTTGGATGCCATATGACATGCTTGGCATTGACCCCAATTTCATCTGCCATCAACTTAATGTCCACCCAACCGCCAGACCAATCATACAATGAACTCGCGGATCGACACTCCACCACGCAGAGATAGTTGCAGAAGAAGTGGGAAACCTGTTGAAGGCAAGGGGCAATCAAAGAAGTACCCTATCCCAAGTGGATTTCCAACAAGATAGTGATACCAAAAAAAAAAAATGGCAAATGGCGTGTTTACGTGGACTACAAAATAGTCAACAAAGCGTGCCCGAAAGACAGCTTTCCTCCACCACGAATAGACCAACTAGTGGACCTAACTCCAGGGCATAACTGACTTAGCTTTCTTGATGCATATCGTGGTTACCATCAGATCGCTATGTATAAATCGGACCAGGAGGTCACATCAATTACAACTCCCAGGGGATTATATTGTTACAAGGTCATACCTTTTGGTCTAGAAAATGAGAGGGCAACATTCCAACGAATAATCACCAAAATGTTTGAGCCATTGTTAGGCAGAACAATGGAAGCTTACATAGATGATATGGTGGTCAAAAGTAAGAATGAGGGGGACCATCTCAAGGACCTAGATGAGATGTTTCAAGTTTTGAAGTCCTACAAGCTGCGACTGAACACATCTAAGTGCGCATTCGGCGTGGGGTCAGGAAAATTCCTAGACTTTCTAGTGACCAACCGAGGCATAGAAGCTGGTCCATCTTAGATCAAAGTTATCCAAGATCTTGAGAGGCCCAACACAGTCAATGAGATGCAGTATCTTATTAGCCTAGTAGCTGCGCTAAATCGATTCATAAGTCGGTCGTTAGATAGGTGTCGACTGTTCTTCTAGGCACTAAAGGCCAAATTTGAGTAGGATGATGAGTGCGACCGCACTCTAGAAAGCCTGAAAGAGTACATGGCCTCTCCACCATTGTTGGTAACCCCAGTACCAGGGGAGGAACTCTTTTTATACTTAGGGATTTCCCAGCATACAGCTAGCGCAGTGCTGGTACGGGCTGAGGGAGTACAACACCTGTCTATCTTTTATGTTAGCAAGACATTACTGGGCGCCGAAACAAGGTACCTGCCATTGTAGAAGTTGGCCTTAGCTTTAATGATGGCTTCTAGAAAATTATCGCACTACTTCCATGTCCACACTATGATTATTTTAACAGTTTTCCCATTAAAAGCCTTGTTTGAGAGGGTGGATTTTTCTGGACGAATTTTGAAATGGACAGTGGAGTTAGGGCAATTCGACATTAAGTTTCAACCAAGAACCGTGATAAAGGCCCAAGCTTTGGCAGACTTTGTAGTTGAGTTTGCACCCAGCAGTCATCATGTTTACCCGATCGACTTAACCGAGGTAATCGAAAAAATGGTGGAAAGTGCTGCAGGGATAACGCAGCCCTCAAAGCAGGACACTCAACTGCATAGCGAACCATTCAGCCTTACAAAGAGAGAATAAAGAACAAATCGCAGTACCACCAGTAAGGACTCGCCCAAACGTAAAGTCCTAAGACAGTCAGATGGTGACGATCAAATCCTAACGACGGTCAATAACCTATAAGAAAGCATAATCAACGTCCCTGATCCCAAGGCATCATCAGATCCCTCCACTTGCTGTAAACTGTTTGTAGAAGAGATGTGAAAACTTTTCGTGGATGGAGCATCCTACAAGCACAGTGCAGGACTTGGCATAGTCCTCATCTCGCCGGATGGCCTAACAATTGAACATGCAATCAACTTAGGCTTTCCGTCATCTAACAACGAGGCGGAGTATGAAGTATTATTAGTAGATTTGAAGTCAGTACTTCGTATGAAGGCCATCGAACTAATGGTATACAGTGACTCCCAACTGGTAGTCAACCAAATTTCAAGCAATTATGAAACAAAGGATGATAAAATAGCCAAGTATGAAGAGTTGGTCAGAAGAGAGATCATGAAATTTGAAGTAGTTTGAATAGAACAAATCGGTCGAGAGGAAAATAGTAAAGCAGATGAGCTGGTTGGTTTTGCGTCAATGGAAGATACGTCTATCCCACACCCATTGTTAATTGACTTCCTACCCAGACCAGGTATTGAAGAGCCAGAAATAGCCGAAGCATGTTGCATTGGTCTAGGGCCTTTCTGGATGGATCCGTCATAATGTTTTTAAAAGATGGCATCTTACTTGAAGAGAAGAAAGAAGCCAACAAAATTAGAGCAAAGTCACAACGATTTTGGCTCTCCGCATCACTAGCATTGTACAAAAAATCCTTCACAGGACCTTACTTGAAGTGTGTCAATCCCAGCAAGGTCGATGCATTTTTATTCGAAATACACGAAGGCGTTTGCGGAAGCTACTAGGCAGGAAGATCGCTGGCCTACCGAGCAATTTCATAAGGGTATTGGTAGCCGTACATGCAAGCAGACGCAGAGAAATATGTCAAGAAGTGTGAGAAATGTCAGAAGTTTGTACATCAAATACATCAACCGGCCAGAGAGCTCTTACCTTTGACCAGCTCGTGGCCCTTTGCAATGTGGGGCCTAGATATAGTAGGACCACTCGCAACCACGCCAGGCAACAGAAAGTTCTTTCTTGCAGCAATGGACTACTTCACAAAATGGGTAGAAGCAGAAGCACTCGCATCCATAAAAGAAAAGGACGTCAAGAAGTTTGTCTGGCAAAACATTATAACCCGGTTTGGAATACCTAAGGCTCTAATATTTGACAACGGTACCCAATTTGATAGAAAAATCTTTAGAGGCTTTTGCGAAGAATACAAGATAGAATTCTACAACTCAACACTGGCGTACCCCTAAGCCAATGGCTAGGCTGAAGCTTCCAACAAAGTAGTCTTAGAAAGTCTGAAAAAGAGGCTGGAAAGAGCAAAAGACAAATGGGCTGAGGAGCTGCCCTATGTTTTATGGGTCTGCCGTACTACACCTCAGCGGTCAACTAGCGAAACACCTTTTTCTTTGGCCTATGGCATGGAGGCAGTAATCCTACTTGAAGTGGGCCTCCCCTCTATTAGAAGCAAAAAATTTGATCCAAACTTGAATGGTGAAGCCATAGCCCTAGAACTCAACCTTGTAGAAAAAAGAAGAGAAAGGGCATTGGTGCACATTGCCTCATATCAATAAGAGTTGTCCAAGAAATATAACAAAACAGTGCACCCAAGGCAAATCAAGAAGGGAGATTGGGTACTGCGCAAAGTTATGGGAAACACCTTGATACCTAGAGATGGCAAATTAGGACCTAATTGGGAAGGATCATGCAGAGTAATTAGTTTGGTTGGAAAAAGGGGCATATCATTTAGAGGATGTGGACAACAGAGTTATTCCACGGTAATAGAACACGACCAATCTCAGAGTATTTTATTTTTAGCTTTTTTCTTAAAACACTTGTAATTTTTCTTTTTCAATAAAACAAGTAGACATTTTTTCGATAAAAATTATTTTCTCTATTTGTAAAAGTTGTTCGCTCGACTGGGGGCAATCCAAAAAGTTGGCAGTTTGACCAAAACTTAGTTCGTTCTTTAGCCGAGATAAGGATCTAGGCTCAAGAAGGTTGGTAGGTTTGACCAACACTTTTTTCTTCTTCAGCCCAGAGAAGGATCTAGGCTCAAGAAGGTTGGCAGGTTTGACCAACACTTTTTTCTTCTTCAGCCCAGATAAGGATCTAAGCTCAAGAAGGTTGGTAGGATTGACCAACACTCTTTTCTTCTTCAGTCGAGATGAGGATCTAGGCTCAAGAAAGTTGGCAGGTTTGACCAACACTTTTTTCTTTCTTCAACTGAGATAAGGATGTAGGCTCAAGAAGGTTAGTAGGTTTGACCAAGACTCAGTACGTTCTTTAGCTGAGATAAGGGTCTAGGCTTAAGAAGGTTGGCAGGTTTGACCAACACTTTTCTTTCTTCAACCGAGATAAGGATCTAGGCTCAAGAAGGTTTTCCTTTAGCCGAGATAAAAATCGAAACAAAAATCTCAGTTACAAGGGTTTAGCAGTTTCCCAAGTTGTTCTTCAGCCGAGATAAGTATCTCGGCTAAAAAAGATGGGCATGATAAGGTAAGGCTGAGCTAACTAGGTCGGCTAGGCTTGCAGTAAAGATGAAACACTACAGAGAGGAAAAGTGCAATAACCGAGCAAGAAGATACTGAAAAAACACTGGAAAAAAAAATAAAGCGAGTAGAAATAAAGAAAGTGTTTCATTTATTAATAAGGTGATTACAAGAGGTAGGACTAATAGTCCGGTTACATTTTCATAAAAACAAGTAAAATTGGTCAAGCAAACAGGTCATTAAGGTTAGTGTCTAGGTCACCCTGGACTTCGCTGCTCGGCAGCCCAGTTTTGGCAACAGTTTCCTGGATTAGGCCGTTCACAGGCACCCTGTCAATCGAGCTTGGCATAGTTTGGCGGAGTAGATCCACCCGAGTTGGGAGGGAAGGCTGAAGATCGAGGTCAGTGTTAGCAGGAGGGGTATCAACTAGATCAGGGGTCTTCTCTTCCTCCTCCCCCTCTTGGAGAAACTTATGTTGGACTGCGTTAGCATAATCTGTTATGTAGCTTGGTATGAAGTGAGGGGGAGGGTTCAGAAAGATTTCAGAGTCATGCCCCTGACTGAGCTTGGCAGCCGCAGCCTTCCAACCACATTTGAAGAAAGTGTCCTTGGCTGCTTTACACTATTGAACGTATGTCTGTTCACTCTCTTTGAAACCTTGGTCTTTGGCATCCTCTGCCTTCTTCTTCCACTCCTGGATCTCAGCCTTCAGTTTCTTTTCTAGCTTGGCGAGCTCTCGAAGGTAGCGTTCTTTTTTATCGGTCAGAGCTTTCTGCTTAATAGTCTCAACCATGTTAACAAGTTCGACCAGTCATTCGTTTTCAGCATTCACCGTAGCCAGCTTCATTTTTGCCTCCTTTAGCTCGGCTGCTTTGGCGTCAGTATCAGTGACGGCTGACCGAGCCGTTTTTCGTAGCTCAAGGACACGTTTGTGAGCCACTTGGTTCTTTTGCAGGGCCTGTACAACATTCAGAGCAGTTACATAAAAACCGAGCATTGGGTCCATGATGGTATCAATTGTTGAGTTGCAGGGATTTTGTATTTTACCAATATCATCGACTTGGACGCCGAACGAATGGCCTTCAGCTCAGTTAAACCTTCGTGCCGCTAGACGCTCTTTGCTAAGTTGAAAGCTAGAAGGTGATCTTTCTCAGCACTGATAGAGTCTTGGGCGGTTACAACACGATTCTTAAAGAACACGGTTGGTCCCCACACAGGAGGGGATGGAGGATTGGAAAGGCTTGGCCAGTTGTAACTTTGGGATAGACTGACTTCTGGCAGCTCGATTTCCAATGGCTCGGTGTCATCTTCGTTCATCAAGAGTTGTGGCGCAGCAGAACTGGTATGGGTCCATTTGTTTGGCCGAGAAGAGGCAGCACGGGTGGTTGGAAGGGCCACCACAGCGTCGCGTGGCTGATCGGTCGGTGGTGTCTCGACTTGAACCTCCGCAATGGAAGTTGAGGTTTGCTCGGTGATAAGGGCACAAACAGCTCGTCGTTTAGCCATTTCCTGCTCTTCGGTAAGAGGAATGAGTTTGATTTAGGGGAGATTTGGGTCTGGTTCAGATGATGGTTCAAGGAGAAAGTCAGTAACCTGGGTTTTCGTCTTTCCACTATACCGGTAGGTTGGCTCAAAGTTTAGGAGCTCGGTTCAGTCTTGGTTGCAGTAACGGAGCGCGTCGCGAAGGGCGTCTTGGTTCGTGTAAGCTTAGGTAGACTTAAGGTGGTTCAAATATGTAAAAATTAAAATAGGCAAGGGTTAGTACGACAGTAGTACACAAAATAACAAAGGAACCGAACTGACTTGTTCTTACCAGCGGTCCCCTTATTCCAGTTAATATTTCGGCCCAGTATTGGGGCTTCGTTGTCCTCAAAATTGCCTCTGACCCAGAGAAAATCATCATCGTTCAAATTCTTGTCCGGTGTGCCTTTGATAATTTTCTCTTGGCCTTTTCTGATTTATAGGTAGTAGACCCAACCGTCGTCATTTTGATAGAGAGAATATTGGTGAAACAGCTCGGCCAATCCGAGGTTGAGGCCTAGATGGCGGTTTAGTTCGGCCACACCATTGATCATTCTGTAACTGTTGGTGGATAACTGGGTAGGGCATAATCGGGTTTGTTTTAGGAACTCGCATATTAAAGGCTGAACGGGGAACCGAAGTCTACCTTTGACAATGGTTAAAAGGGTGAAGGAAACAAAACCGGGCTTGCCCCATGGTGTGGTTTTTAGCTCGACTAATGTGAATTGAACGTCATCAGGGATGTTGTACTCCCTCTGAAATTCGCACCTGGTGAGTTTATCATGAATCGGTACTTGCCCATGTGTTTTAATTTAGTGTTTTAAGAGACTATACGGCGGCTTAGCGCGGCGATGAGATGAACGGAGGTGGGCTCGGTCGAGCAGTATCACCAAGGGGCAAAGTGCAAGGGTGTACCTGGCCAACCTAGTCAAGTTTGCAAAGTGGAAATAGAAAGGGGTTATGCCCAAGTCATTAAACTGGGCTAAATAACAAGTTAAGACTGATGAAGTCTAAGCTTGGCAGAACGGGGGCGTATACTGGGCTTGTGTTTGGCTAAGAGACAATTGGAAACAGAAAAATTTCGGTTCTAGAAGCAAGTTCAAAGAACTGGGGTATAATCAGTTTGGTTAAGGAACTTGGGCAGTATCTTAGCTCGGTTTGTTTAGCAAGGGTTTTTTATTCCGATCAAAATCGAGCCTAAAGCCGCGAACAAGATTTTTTTCCGATCGCAGTGTGGTTTTGGATAAAAAACACGGTTCTAAGACTAAGTTTAGTCCCAGTTAAATGTGTTTCCAAGATTACATGTGGAGTTTCAAGGTTCTTAACGCTGGTTCAGTCCTTAAACACATTTGTGGTGAAGAGATGCAATTCTTAAGAAGTAAACAGAAGTGTAACAGTGGAAAAGAGAAAAAATGGCATGAGGAACTTACGGATTTAGGATGTGAACTTAGAGTCTAGTTGATAGAAGGAGCACTTGCGTCTAAGACGAGCAAGATGAGCGATCTAGATGCTGGGATTAAGACTTGATTGAAGAGGGTGGGGATTTGGAGCTAAAAGTGCGAGAGGTTCTTTTGCAAGAGAAAAGATGAACAGTGGAGGTAACTGTTTGAAGGATTATGGGTTTTTGTATAATGAAGGTAGAAAGGTGTCACTTTTTGAATTCTTGAGCAGTGTGAAATGGCTGGCATAGTATGAGGGGGCAATCGACACATGCCACGCGTTCCAGTAAGGACGTGATGTCAGACTATAGGACGACAGGCTGTGCGACCGGCGCAATTCCAGAAAGCCAAGCAAGTTTTAGCTCGGTTGAAATCATTATTTCAGCTTAGTTGGAAGTCGATAATCTCATTCATGCCTTGCAGATGGAATTAAGGGGCAATTTAGAGGGTAATTTATGTGGATTAATTGGGCTGCGCTAAGGACCGGGTTATGGGCCGTAGTAGGGACTTCGATAGCTCGGTTTTGGGCAGACTGACATCGATCCTGTCGGCTGTGTTGCCAAGGCTTCGACTTAACAGTCCGAAAGGAAGCCTCGTAGCAAACCGAGGTACGCATCAGTGACGAGGGCCGAACTAAATTTAGCTCGGCCGAACCTCATCTACATCATTGCTTTGATTGAGAGCACGCAGAGACATGCTAGCTCGGTTAAACCGCACCAACTTAGCCGAGGTAAAAACCATCTCACTTAGTTAGCAATGAGTAGGGTGTTGTCAAGATATGCATTATCCTTGGGAGTGCGATTCCTAAGAGGACTTTTATATGAAGAGGTGGAGTCCTACTAGGATTGTGCTAGGCGGAATTTATAAAACCTATGACAGACCTACGTACAGGTATCACAATTCGTACTTTGAAATCACACGGAGCTTATTGTCTATTATCTAGTTGCTGACTTAGGCATCGGAGGAGTTCTGGCACATACCCGCCAGTTAGCTCACGTTTGTGTTTTCAAGTAGCAAAGCAATGACGTTTTGGAGGAGTGCAAACTTGATCAACAAGATTATACGAGAAGATTATTTCGTGCTCGTACAGTATTTATTAGTGACATTTTTAAAATTTTGTCGTTAAAAATCTTATTTTTTATTTTCTAGACAACCTTTTAATGACTATTCTTACGACGATAGAAATTAGCTCTTAAATATCTTTTGTAATTTTTTTTTTAATTTTAGAGATTAAAAATTTTTATATGTTATAGTAATGTCAGAAAAAAAGGAAGTGAGGACTAGGAACTTATTTTAAAGTGGTGAAGACCTTTTAAAATAAATTTTCTTATAATGATTGACTGCTTTTAATATTTTGGCGAAGTCCTTTTCCAACGTAGACTTCTTTTGCAAAACTTTTGTCTTTTAGTAGAAAAAATGAGAAAAAAATTTGGAAACTTGCTTCCCAAACACCACCATAGTAATGTCAGAAAAAAAGGAAGTGAGGACTAGGAACTTATTTTAAAGTGGTGAAGACCTTTTAAAATAAATTTTCTTATAATGATTGACTGCTTTTAATATTTTGGCGAAGTCCTTTTCCAACGTAGACTTCCAAGAAAAAAAAAAAATAGAGTAGGGGTCTTTGACAAATATACACATACTAAGGTCAAGTTGTCAAGTTAAAAAGTTATTTAAAAAGTTAAAAAATTATTATTATTCACCAAAAGTCAAAAAGTACGGCTGCACAACTTCTAATCTTAATTTTTCTCTACACATTAATTTATACAATTTTTTAATATATATTTTTCCATAAAGAGTTAAAAAGTTAACACAAACAATTATATTTTTTTTCTTAACTTTTTAGTCTAAAAAATCAAAAAATGTACTTATTTAAGAAATTCCAAACATCTCGTAAATCTTTTTAAATCTATAGAACCTGTATTATAATCATGGGTGTGATCCTTTTTTTTTTTTTTTCTTCTTTTTTTAATTTTATTGTTTTGATTGTATGAAGACCTTTTTCAAAGTAAACCTTGTAGAAAAACAATTGAATTGTATTACCACTTTTGATTAAATTTGTAGAGTTTGAGGACTTTTTCTTGAAGGAAAATGATGTGCACGTCCATTTTCTAGACTTACTTTTTAAATTTTATGATAAAGTGAGATGATTAATTAATAACTAAAAGAGAGAGAGAGAAAGAGGAGAGAAAGAATTGTTTTAAATATTCTAATGTAACAGTTTATTAGAATATTTAAAACAGTTCTAAAAACTGTTTTTCACCGATCATTATCACTGCATTTACGCTGAAAATAATTCTATAGTAAACAATCCACTTTGGAGATTTTGATAAGTATCATGGGAACTTCATTAATAATTAAAAAAATGATGTACTAAAAATATATAAGTTATGTTAGAAATCTTAAATAAATTATTAAATTTTTTACTAAACCGTGTGAAATCCATACTTGTAAACAATTTAAAATTTTATTTGGGTCCATAGTATTTTCTAAAATATATACGAAAGAGAGAAGTGGGGAGATGTCTCACGTGATTGGACAAAAAAAGGGTGGAAATGTCACGCGAGATAAATAAAACTATAGAATGACAAGCACGTAGAAAAATGTTGTGAAATGGCAAATAAAAAGAGTACTTCGTAGGGAAGATTTACGAAGATAAAGAAAACAAGTGAGTATCCAACAATAGTGAAGATGACAAAAGATCGACAAAAAAAAAAACATGTATAGTTTTTTTTTTTAAACTGGAAAATTCGTTTATAGTGATTCAAGCATTCTTTGCTTGAGTTAGGCTTTGGGTTTCTCGTTGACACGTTTGTAGGATTTATTTCACGTGCCGCCAACGAAGTGGAAGTACACCTACCCACGTATTAAAGATAAAAATTAACTACACATATTTATGTATGAAAAATGAGTAAGACCATTAAAAAGAGAAGTATTAACAGTTTTAAAGTGGTGTGGATTTCATATGATGGGATGTTTTGCTCATGTTTTTTTTTTTTTTTTTTAATTTTCACCTCATTAGTAGTCAATTAGTGTTCCCAAATTAGTGGGATGAATCATTGTTGTTTATGTAATTCGGTTCAAATTATCTACATTTATGAGATATTCTACTATATAAATAAAACAAAAAAAAAAATATATATATATATATATATATATGTGTGAGAGAGAGAGAGAGAGAGAGAGATAGATGGATAAATAGATATGAGTTAATTACCAGAGCCAAGAGGAGGTTTCTGGGGCTGTGGAACTGTTCCCAGTTTCTTTCCTTTGCAAAATCGGCCATTTTCTTCTTTAGAAACTCAAGGCTAACACTTTCATCTCCTTCAGAAACCCCAGTGTTCATGGATTTTTCATTTTTTTTTATATATATGTATATAAATAAAATTTTAAATAAAAATAATATTTAAAATAAAATATCAAGGACATTTTTAAATTTATGAAAACAATAGTGATTGTTTTATTAAAAATGAAGTGATTAAAACAAATTATATTTTTATGTATGAAAATTTTGTGAAAAAATCTCAATATTAAGGTAATATTCATCATTATTGATATGCAAATATAATTAATCTCACTATATATATGTAAAAATTATTAGAGTGTTAGTTATATTTGTATGCGGAGTTCACCCTTCGTATGTTACTTTACTATTGGTTGGTGATATCATATGTCAATAATGACATGATATCACTATTATATGAAATTTTTACTCAATTTTTGTAAAAATTTGATTTATCTTACCATTATATAATTTATCAATAATGTTTGAGAGCTCTAATTTGAAAGCTTTAATGTAACTCTAACGATGTGGAGAAGAGTACCCATATGAAGGTGGGGTTCACACTCCTCTCTCTGTCTCTCTCTCTCTTCCACCTCACTAGAGTTCCATTTAGAGCTCTCAAATTATAGCTATATATCCTTACTCATAATTTATTTTATGACTTAACTATATGACTTTTTTACATTGTTCATGATACACTAGTTACATGCAATGCTTTCTTTTCAATTTTACTCGAAGTTAACTGTAAAATTTTATGTGAAATACTTTTGTAACAATTTATTTAATTTTTTGTACTTAATATTAATTCAAAAATTATTATTATTTTTTTATTGTTGGTTATGAAAAAAAATAATAAAACTGTAATTAATAAGTGCCATTCCTAATTTAATTTTCTGGTTCTGTCACTACACCCAAGTATCCCAATAGTGGAAACGTGCCCAAACATAATGAACTCTTAATTTCAAATTCTACTATCTTAATTCAATTACATGCATAAACTAAATAATTATATGAGTTTTACAAATACACATGAGTGGACAAATTCTAAAACATTTTAACTTCTTTTTTTTTTTTTTGGTTGGGGTCTCTTTGTGTAATGCTCTACTTCGCAACGCTCACACTGCTATGAAGGGACTTCCCAACCAAGTCGAAGATTTTATGTTTTTTGGTTTATGAGACTGTTGGTTCCGACGAATAGATGTAGTACCTAACCTCAAAAATGATTTCAGGACGAATAGATGTAGTACCTAACCTAAAAAATGATTTCAAGAAATAATATATAATGAAATTCTAATGTTTGATATGCCCTTTTGGGGGCGTTCAACAAAGTTAGCATTTCAATGAGAGAGAAGAATCATTTAGTAATTTTTTTATCAGCAAAAGTCATTAGTTAGTTGTTAGATTAATATTTTTAGAGAGTTGAACTCTAATCCACTCATTGCAAACATTTAAGTCTTATTTAGGGGTGGACAACGGTTTATCTGATTCGCAAAAATCGCCTAACCCCCCTAATTCGCATATAAATGGGCAGTTTCGCAAATACAATGTAGGCGGATGCGGTTTGAAATATATATGATATATTTGTGGGGTTGCGGCAGGTTGTGAGTTTAACCTGCACCCGCAAGAAACTGTCCGTACTTTTATTTATTTATTTTATTTTTTTATCTTAACCGTTGATTTCATTTATATATCCCACCTAGATATTTTTGCCCAAAATAAAACACCATTTGGGGTTGTTTGGGGTGTCCTAAATAAGTGCATTTTTTGTCTTTTTGGACTAAAAAATTGAGGAAGAAAATATAAATGTTTGGGTTAACTTTTTGACTTTTTATGGAAAAATGTGTAATAAAAAATTGTAAAAATTGGTTTATAGGAGAAAATTAGGATTGAGAGTTGTGCAATCGTAATTGTTGACTTTTGGTGAATAGTGTTAACTTTTTAATTTTTTTAGTAACTTTTTGACTTTTTGACTTTTCCTGGACATGCCAAACTTGGCCTTATTCTTTAAACTTACTTTAGCATTGCATTTGCTAATAGTATTATATCAACTGAAACTGAATAAATGCTGATCATATTATTATTGTTACATTATTGAACTTGTCCCGGATGAAGTGTGATTTGAAATTTTAAATTCCTTAATGAATATGCAGTTATAGTTTAGAATTTTGAAATATGTACTTGTGTTAGTTTATGATTTGATTTAAGATTGTGAACGATTGTTTGTGTTACGAAATGATTTTGTTGTGTTTTTAATTTTATAAGTTTTAATTCATTAATTATTAATGTTGGAACATTTTAAAAAATGGGGAGAAAATGGTCCAAAATAAATATTTACAAAATGGTAAAAAAATAAGGCTCCAAAATAAATTTTTGAAGAAAAAAGTCCAATCCGCAAACCTCCCTCGACCGCCCACACATCCGCAAACCCTATCCGCACAAACCGCAAACCGCATTGCGGGCGGTTGCGGATTGTCTTTTCCCCAAACCGCATAGATGCGAGCGGGTCCAAACTGATCTCCAAACTGTCTAAATCTGAACCGCCAATACTCCTAGTCTTATCCCGTATTCCTTCCACTCGTAAGAATGGAACCCAAGACTATTTCTTTAGGGGAGACTTGGTGGCCAAAGAGCTAACCAGACAACCTAGAACCCCTTTGTTATAACTAGGGCTGTGCAAAATGTATGCAAATCTGCATCAATCTAGCAACTAACTGTGGATTAAAATTTTGAAATTATAATCCGCCTTCGAAACTATTCTGTTTCGTTATAATTAATACATATATATTTTAAATTTTAATGAAATATCAAAATAAAAATGAGTGTGAGAGAGATTTAAGATGTAAAATTTGTTATAAACTAGTAGTTATATATATCAAAAATATAATGTAAAATTAGTTTGTATTATATATATAAAAAATATTATGTAAATTAGTGTTATTTATTATGCAAATACTTGATAATTGTTTAAGAATATTCTTCAATCAACTAGCAAATTCAAACTGTCCCAAACTGCAATTTTGTTATTTATGAATCTGCCATTTATAGTTTGGTTTATAATTTTACTCTTAAATTGTCTGAATCGCACTACGCACACCCCTATTTATAATTTGGTAATTTAAGTGACTACACTAGAAAAATTACAACTCCATAAAATTGATATACTTGTATTTACTTCTTGTTTAGTAAAGTTAAAAAAATTAGAATTGATTCAGATAGACATGAATAAATAAGATTAAAATATATATTTCAGTATAAAATATTTGACAATTCTACTTTTCTATTTATATGAGTAATGAATTATTAATGAAAAAGGTACTAAGTACAATATAAATTAAACCTGTGTTAATTACATCAAAATCTCTCAACTGTTAGTGAATATTACTTTACCCTCACAGTTTTTATAGTTGAGACAGTCGTCATATGAATGAAGGGTGGCAGCTATGCTATTGGCACATCAGTCGCTGTTGTTTAGACGATGGGCTTACTTCGGATCCCACCGATGATATGAACTATTCATAGTTTAGGATATGTCGAGTAGAAAATTCTTACAAAAAATCAAATTGATCGGATATCGGTAACATTATGATCAAATCAATTTTGCATTCAATTTTATACTCAAAATTACACATATAATTTATTTTTACTGATACAAAATTGATTTGATCATAGTGTTACTGATGCCGATCAACTTGATTTTTTTGTAGGGATATTTTACTCGACATATTCTAAAAAATAAATGGTTTAGATCATTAAGATGGGACTCGGAGTGATTACCATATTACCTGAATAGCAGTGAGTGTTGTGTCATTGGCACAATAGCCACCTTACATCATGAATATATACTGGTTCATAGATAAGGAGTAAAGTGATATTCGCTAATAATTAAGGAGGTCTTAGTGCAATTAATCATTCAAACTTTAACGGAATTCAATATAATTATGATGAAATATAGGATTGATTCTTGTTTGGTTTATTCTTAAAATTGTGTTTTTTATATTATGTATTTTTTTTTTCACTAAATTTTTAAAAATATTTAAAGCAAAATTTTTAGTTTTTAGATGCACATAATATAAATACATTTAAAAAATATAATATTTGTGGAAGAAAATATTTAAGAAATTTACGAAATACAAAAAATATAAAAAATATATATAATTTCAATACATTTTCATATTCTTGTGTATTTATTATATCTTCACCAAAAATAAATAAAAAAATATATATAGAATTTCAATACATTTTCATATTCTTGTGTATTTATTTTTTTTTCAAAAATGTTTTACTTTTTAAGTGCATTTAGATTAGATGCATCTAAAAAGTACAAAAATTACTATAAAAAAAAAACACACACACACAAAAAAAAAAAAAAAACTTAATTTTTAGAAAATCAATCACAACCAAACAAGTTTGTTTATTTATTTATTTGTTTTTCAAATTTCAAAAGAGTTTTGTACAATTTACCTAAAATAATTTTAGTAAAAACATTAAAACTTAAAATTACATAATAATTATAAACTATTGATTTTGAATGTTGACTACATTTTGTATCTTCATCAAATAAAATGAAAATTTGCATACAATCTATGAAATGAAGAGAACAAGATTTCTTGTTCACATAAGAAGATTCTGTCTAATTTTGCAATTGAGTTAGAATAACTTTTGTCCAATTACCTTCTTCTCACAATATTGAGATGATAAACACGAAGTAGGGTCACTTGTACAATAACCTTGTTTTAGAGGGTTGTTGTTGGAAGTTTGCATAATAATCAAGAAAAGAAAAGAACAAAGGCACATGCAAAATGCAATGTGTCTATCACTTAGCTTGATGAATCAAAATGTTCATTATGATCACATGTGAGTGAGTGATCATAGATCGAGACGGCTCAACAATGCCATTGAATGGTGATCAATGCACAGTTTGCTTCTATCTATTTTGCCCTTCTAGCAGTACACTCAATAAATAAGAGTTTTAAGAATTAATTTTTATTATGATAAATATTTGGAGATTCATTCTTGTTATTACCGGAATAGTCATTAAATGATCTTCTTGAAAAGTCAAATAAAGAACTTTTAGTGATATTTTTTTGTTGTTGAAAATATTGCTAATAAATACATTTTATAGACAAAATAATTTGGTTAAAAAATATTTATTTTTTGAGACAAAAAAATTTGATCTTAAAAGATAGTAATTCATCACTAAATGTCTAATTTCATCGTTAAAAATACAATAATGACACTTTCGACAAGTGACATTTATTCATAAATTTTTCTTCACCTACTTATGTTCCACTCAATCAAAATTAATTTCTTATGTTCCAATAAGTTTTATGGGTGACATAATTGTCAAAATACCCCTAATAATAATAGGGTGAAGCGCTTATTAATGTTCACATTAACAGTGTGAATGTTCCATGATGTAAACATTCATCCTGTCAAATTTATTTGATGTGAATGTTCACATTACCAAATTGCTAAGAGTTCAAAAAATATTTGTAAGGATAAAATTGTCCATAAGATGCCTTAAATATGTTAATTGGGATTTGATGGTTCAAATGTCCAAAATAATAAGATTTGTTGAAATATATAAATATTTTATGAATTAATTGAAATACAAGTATTTGAAAAATGATTTTCTAATAAATTTCTCTTTGGCAACAAAAATAGTCTTTAAAAAATGATTTTATTCCTAAATTATTATCTTTAAAGTTTTAATTTATTATTTTTATTTCTGAAATCTCAATTTATTGTGGTGATAGTTGCAAACAACATTATTTTCATCATAATGGTTGTTATTTGCCAAAAGAAATATCAATATTACAGAACAAAGTTGAGTGTCACTTACATGTTTCATCTCATGTTTGTGACAGGAAAATTGTGACATCCTATGAAATAGAATTGCACGGGTGACATTAACAATATTCTTCTCACAATATACTTTTTTAACAGGGTTTTTTTTTTTCTCTTCAAATTGTCATCTTAATTTGAGAAAATATTTGGACTTAATAGACCATTTTGAGAGCAATTTTAGTGATCTGAATCGTTCACTTTTTAAGACTCGTTGAATAGAATATTTATACAAAAAATATTCAAGACAACAAGTATAATTTTAAAATAACCCTCCATTTTTTTTAATACAAATTTGATTCAAACATATAAGTATCGATATCTGATTATCTTGATTTTTTACATGAGTATTCTACTGAACGAGTCCTAAAAAATAAATAATTCTGATTACCAAAATCGGTCTCAAAATGGGCCTACCATGCCCAAATACTCTCTCATATTGAGATAGTCAACTTTAGAGAAGCCAAACCATTTCTAATAATATGTACATATTTTAAAGACATTATATGTTAGGGAAAATTGCAAATTAGTGAATATTTTTAAAAATAATTTTAAATTAGTGGTAAATTTTATCAGCTTTAATAATTAAAATTATAATTTTTTCATAAATTTGTAAATATTTTGTGAAGTTACCATTGATTTATAATTTTTCAAAATTTATCCATTTATGATTGTTACAGTTATATGGGGTTAATTATCACAATTTCATTATTTGTGCTGAGACTATGAGGACACTTTTTTTATTTTTATTTTTTTGATATGTTGGAGATCAAAGGAGAGTCTTACATATAATAAGACTTAAACTCTTGGCATTCTAATAAAATATAAAGATTCTAACCACCTAACAAAATGTAAAGATTTTGACAAAATGAATTAATTTCAATTAATATATATATATATATATATATATATTCTAGAAATTGAGTTTGTTCATGATCTATATGTTGAACAATTTCTGATGGTGCAAGACTAGATTGTCACGACGATGTCAACATTATTTATAGCCTTCAATTTACATACCTGTCGGCCATGTTTAATACATGATTGAAAGAGGGATTGAGATTAGTAATTTCAGGGGCTTTTATGCACCGACATGATTTTTTGTTAGGCTATTTTGGGGAGATAGTAAAAGGTTATCTTTTAATTTTTAACTTATTTTGGGTCATATCATTTCTCATTTTTTTTACACATTTTTTTTAAAAAAGTTTAAAAAAGTCAAAAAATTAGTTTTTAATAATTTTCCCAAAATAGTCCGTTGTCTCCTATAACGTGTTTAATTGGCAAAAATAAATGAAATTGGCAGTACGTAGTATGGCATGAGATTAGCTATATCACCCATTCAATAGTAAAAAAATAATTATATCTCTTGTAGTTATAAAAAAGATTAATCATAAAAGGATAACCACTGGCGACTAAGGCCAAGTTTGACATTCTCCAAAAAATTCAAAAAGTCAAAAAGTCACTATCCTATTTAAGTCACATCATCTTATTTAAGTCACATCACCTCTCTAACACATCACTTCAAACCTAACCCAAATCCAACCCATATTTCATAAAAAGTCAAAAAGTACACTTATTTAGTATTCCCAAACTTGGCCAAATCTCTAAGAGAGTAAAAACTTCAAGGTCACTTTAGGTGATTTAAAAATAAAAATAAAAAGACGGTACTAGATAGTCTGGTTACTCAATCATGTAACAGTAATTCATAAACTCGTATATAGGTGGAGATTTGAACTCATACTTTAGACATTGGGTATGGTTCGTCTATGCTTGAAAACCTTATCTTACCAATCTTGTGTGCCAGTGCCCAGATGACTCGTTGTGAAGATGATCGAACTTGAGATTTGGAGTTTAACACCTCAAGTCTTACTCTACCAACCCTCAAGGTTTTATAGCGTGTATGGTGAATTTTTTGCAAGCTCAAAATTGATAACCAAAAAAAAAAAAAAAAAAAAACTAAAAACACATTTTTACTTATTTATTAATAATCAACTTATTTAAACTTATTGAAGTTATTTATCCTTGATAAGTTGTATGTAGAAACTGTACAAAACTCTGACACAGTTTTTTAAAATAAAATAAGCTATAAGCAACTCCAAAAGTTGCAAAAAATAGTCTCTAGCATCAAGAGGAGGGGGAAAAAAAAAAACCTTAGCTCTAGAAAATGAAATTTAGGTTTCTACATTATCAAAGTTTCTTGGGCAAATTATACTGTAGTTTCTATACTTTAACCTTTGTGTCATTTTGGTTTCTGTCATTTCAATTTGCTTGATTTTAACCTTAAATTTATAATTTTATCTCAATTTGCTTGATTTTAACCTTATAATTATAATTTTTAGTTTTTTTTTTTGATGGAAAATGCCCACATAAGTGGTATATGTCACATTTTTATTGAAAAAAATTATAAATTTGTTCAACTTAGTAAGTTAATCTCAATAAACTCAATGATCATTTTCTATTAAAGAAATTCTAATTGGCATTATCAATTAGACTCAATTAAGACAAAATCTAAAATTAAAGGTTAAAATTGAATTAATTAAAATGGTGTAGGACAATCTTCACTGTATTTAAAAAGATTTAATTCTGTTGTGTACAAAATAACAACAAGAATAAAAGAAATAGAGAAAAGGAGAGAATATGTTTGATTACAAAAATCAAACTCGAAATAAAAATAAATAAATAAAAAAATAGATCAATCCGCTCAATCCACATCTACCAGATTGGCGAACGGATGCGGATTAATTTTCTCAAATCCACCAAGTTAACGGATGGATGGCGGATTGGAGGTTCCATGGCCACAACCAACCCGCGCCCACTCCTAGTACGTAGTATGGCATGAGATTAGCTATATCACCCCTTCAATAGTAAAAAATAATTATATCTCTTGTAGTTATAAAAAAGATTAATCATAAAAGGATAACCACTGGGGACTAAATCTCTAAGAGAGTAAAAAACTTCAAGGTCACTCTAGGTGATTTAAAAATAAAAATAAAAAGACGGTACTAGATAGTGTGGTTACTCAATCATGTAATAGTAATTCATAAACTCGTATATAGGTGGAGATTTGAACTCATACTTTAGACATTGGGTATGGTTCATCTTTGCTTGAAAACCTTATCTTACCAATCTTGTGTGCCAGTGCGCAGATGACTCGTTGTGAAGAGGATCGAACTTGAGATTTGGAGTTTAACACCTCAAGTCTTACTCTACCAACCCTCAAGGTTTTATAGCGTGTATGGTGAATTTTTTGCAAGCTCAAAATTGATAACAAAAATAAAAAATAAAAAAAAAACTAAAAACACATTTTTACTTATTTATTAATAATCAACTTATTTAAACTTATTGAAGTTATTTATCCTTGATAAGTTGTATGTAGAAACTGTACAAAACTCTGACACAGTTTTTTAAAATAAAATAAGCTATAAGCAACTTCAAAAGTTGCAAAAAATAGTCTCTAGCATCAAGAGGAGGGGAAAAAAAAAACCTTAGCTCTAGAAAATGAAATTTAGGTTTCTACATTATCAAAGTTTCTTGGGCAAAGTATACTGTAGTTTCTATACTTTGACCTTTGTGTCATTTTGATTTCTGTCATTTTAATTTGCTTGATTTTAACCTTAAATTTATAATTTTATCTCAATTTAGTCCAATTAATTATAATTTTTAGTTTTTTTTTTTTGATGAAAAATGCCCACATAAGTGGTATATGTCACATTTTTATTGAAAAAAATTATAACTTTGTTCAACTTAATAAGTTAATCTCAATAAACTCAATGATCATTTTCTATTAAAGAAATTCTAATTGGCATTATCAATTAGACCCAATTAAGACAAAATCTAAAATTAAAGGTTAAAATTGAATTAATTAAAATGGTAGGTATCAAAATGATATAAGAAACAAAATGTATAAACTATCAATATAATTTGCTCAATTTTTTTTTTTCTTTTTTTCTTTCTTTTTCCCCTCTCTCCCCATCAAAGACTCTTCACCTCTAAGTTGAGCATATGTAAAAGGATGCGAGCAAAAGGGTCCAAACTTGAGGAAAAATTAACCATTTCCAACAAATGGTAGGTATCAAAATGATATAAGAAACAAAATGTATAAACTATCAGTATAATTTGCTCAATTTTTTTTTTCTTTTTTTCTTTCTTTTTCCCCTCTCTCCCCCATCAAAGGCTCTTCACCTCTAAGTTGAGCATATGTAAAAGGATGCGAGCAAAAGGGTGGCCGGCCTTGATCTAAAAGCATGTAATAGAATCAAAAGGTAAGTATAAATTACAAATACACTCTTAAGGTTTGTTTAAAATACGAATTGCTCTATGTGATTTGGAAAATTACAAATACTTTCATGTTAGAATTTTTTATTTAACATAATTAATTGAAAAAGTGAAATTTTTAACTGTTCATCTATACAATAATAAAATTATCTAAATTATTAATTAAAATAAAATTTTAACATTATTAAAACTGTTAATTGACTTGATGATTTATTAATAACAAGACCTATTTGTTATGAAATTAGAAACCTTAAGGGGCATAATGTAATTTTTAAAACCACATAGGGTAATTTATAATTTAAATAAATCTCAGGAGGTGTGTTTGTAATTTACCCAATTTCATAAATCCCAACTTATATAAGTGAGAGATATAAAAGAAAGAGGAATATCATTAGAAAACCATTGCCAGTCGAAACGCATACAATTTTTATTTATTTATTTATTTTTCCAAATCAAATAGTCCCTTTAAATTCATGTGTAATATGATGAGTGAGGTCATACGGTCTTGTTTTCATAGGTTTCTTAAAGCACATTTAGAACAAGATTATGATTTGTGCGTACAAAATGGTTGACCCTAGTTTATGTCGTGCCCACTAGGTCTTTGGTTCACAACACCTTTCCAAGTCTTCCAATATATGCTTATTATTGTCCAGTTTAGTAGCAAATTATTTAGTTTATTTGCTTAAAAACGATTAAACTAATGATGTTTGATTGTAAATTAATAACTTATTTAATTTTTTTAGTTTATTTAGTCGAAAAAGTAAGATTTTCTTAAACTATAATTTGTAGTTATTTTATTTAATTTTTTTGTAGTTTATTTGAAACCTTTAATATGTATGGAGAAAAAAGCATCATCTATTGTCAATAACTTTTGAAGGAATTATGGATATTTACCTAACAAAAAAGTCATGTAACTATTTCTTTAAGGAAACATTTCATCAGTGTAAAATTTTAAAAATAATTACAAATATGTGTTAAAGTTTATAACTATTAATAATTAAAATCATAATTTTTTTCATAAATATTTAATTATTTTTTCAAATTATCACTTAGGGCAATTTCCTCCTTTTTTTTAACCAAACAAATTTAACTTTTTTCATAGATTATAAAAAGTTACACAAACAAATTTACTTCTTTTTTTTTTTCAGGCAAATAATCTAAAAACTCGTCTATGCATATACTATATATAAAGTGAAAAACATGGTATCTTGAAACCTTCTCCCTCCTTAATGTCAAGTGAATTTCTCATATCCCTATTTAAAACAAAAAATTAGATAGAGGAGTGAGTGAGATTCGAACATAAAATTTTGGGTATGAAAAAAACAACCTTACTACTTCAGTGACACACAATATCTAATAATTTTTGTGTTTTGTTTTTTACTTATTTGAATTATACATGCATACTAGCTATACTATATATTAAATAAAGGTTGGACTTAGTGTATTGAAGCCTTTACTTCTCTTCTTCCCTTTATGCCAAATGGATTTTTTATTTCTCTATTTAAAACAAAAAAATTAGATAGAGAAAGGGAGACTTATGTATAGATCCCAATAAATGAGTTTATTATCCAATAGGTCCTATGATAATTAATGGTATTTTTCATCAAATATTATTAAAAAATGTCACTAATTGTTAATTTTTAGCGATAATTTAAAAATTGTCACAAAAATGTCACTAATTATAAGTTTTAGCGACTGTTTAAAAAATATTACAAAAAAGTCACTAATTTTCAACTTTCAGCGACAATTTAAAAATTTTGTTATAAAAAAACTTCAATTGTAAGTTTAATGATAATTTCACTACTACAAAAATAGTTAAAGATCACACTTTGACAAAAAAAAAAATCTCACTTTTATTGAAAGTGTGATAAAAAAAATTAGATTGATATTTTAATCATACTTAATTTGATTGAGTGTGATAATAAATTTTTTTATGTCACTTTTTCAATTAAGTATGATTATTTATACATTTTTTTTAATCACACCTTCTAATTAAAGTGTGATTACATATATACTATTACTTTTTAATCACACTTTTTAAATAAGTGTGATTATATATATATTTTTTAATCACACATTATAATTAAAGTGTGATTATTTATATATATTTTTAATCACACATTATAATTAAAGTGTGATTATATATACACTATTACTTTTTATCACACTTTTTAAATAAGTGTGATTATTTATATATATTTTAATCACACATTCTAATTAAAGTGTGATTATTTATATATATTTTTAATCACACATTATATTTTACACGTCACTATAAGATATTACGGCGTTTTTCAGGCTTTTCGCGGCGTTTTAAAAACGCCGCTAAAGAACGAATTTCCTGTAGTGTGTACTGAAGCCTTTACTTCTCTTCTTCCCTTTATGCCAAATGGATTTTTTATTTCTCTATTTAAAACAAAAAAATTAGATAGAGAAAGGGAGGCTTATGTATAGATCCCAATAAATGAGTTTATTATCCAATAGGTCCTATGATAATTAATGGTATTTTTTATCAAATACTATTAAAAAATGTCACTAATTGTTAATTTTCAGCGATAATTTAAAAATTGTCACAAAAATGTCACTAATTATAAGTTTTAGCGACTGTTTAAAAAATATTACAAAAAAGTCACTAATTTTCAACTTTCAGCGACAATTTAAAAATTTTGTTATAAAAAAACTTCAATTGTAAGTTTTTTTAATCACACTTTTTAAATAAGTGTGATTATATCTATTTTTTAATCACACATACTAATTAAAGTGTGATTATATATATATTACTACTTTTTAATCACACTTTTTAAATGAGTGTGATTATATATATATTTTGAATCACACATTCTAATTAAAGTGTGATTATTTATATATTTTTTAATCACACTTATTTAAAATTTTGTTATAAAAAAACTTCAATTGTAAGTTTAATGACAATTTATAAAAATCGTGACAAAAAATGGTCATTAATTGTCAATTTTTAGTGATATATGCAAAAAATCATCACAAAAAATTATTTTTAACGACAAATTTATTAGGACTTGATGAGAAATAAGTTCAATTATTAAGACTTATTGGTAGTTTTCTCATAGTAAGACTATAACCTAAGATCTCAAGCCTAGTAAAGACTTATCATTTGAATGACACATAATATGTGGTGACTTTTTTATTTTTTTTATATTTATGTGAATTGTACACACATCACGTGTGCCCGTTACTAGCCTATATAAAATTAAGGCTTGGTGTCTTGAAACCTTTATTTTCTAAATGCCAAGTAATTTTTTTTATAGATAACATCATTTTTAACTAATTTAAATATAACTTCTCTTACAAAACAATTACAATTACTCATTTTTTTTACTTTTCATATATAATTTTTATTTTATTAATTTGTTCCAAACTGTGTACTTTTCTTCTTATAACTATAAAAGTTATAAGTAATAAATAATAATTAAAAAAAACCTATTTTGACATAAGAGGTTTATTTGGTAGAACAGAAAAATTCTATAGCCTTGTTGAGACATCATGTCATTATCACCAACCAACCCCACTCACTCACTCACTATTAAGGCATTTCCTAAATGTCACAAAAAATGAAAGAGTGGCTTTGCCGTTATTTGATGAGTGGTATATCAAGTGATAAGATTGGATTTATGACTTCTCTTTCCACAGCCTCTTCAAAGGGTTTGGGGTCAATTTAGGCCTCTTTCTAGTATATGAATCCTTCATGTATTGAAAACAAAAAAAATAGTTGCTTAGATATAAGTAATCATATAATTATAACATATTTATTTTAAAAATTAAATTAATCAAACATTAATAATCACATAATCAGATTAATTGATCAAATACTTTTTACATAAATAATTTGTCCGAACTTTTTTTTAAAATCAACTGTCCAAATTATGAAAGTGTGCGAAGTGAACCCAAGTGAAAGGTACAGATAGATAGATAAATATCAAAATTTAATATTATCTAATGTCTTATTCAATCATGTCATTAATTTAATAAGCTACTTTTGTGGCGCATAATGGTGATATCAATATATACAATGACACATTGTTTGGTATTTGAAACTTCAAACTGAAATTTAATCACTATATTAACAAAACGTATGATGGTTGACTGTTTGCTATTTTAGTATTTTGAGTTCAAACAATCGAGGAAAAATCTAATTTTGACTTAAAAAGTATTTTTATTCAATTTAAATAAATGCTAATCAATAGCGTCCTTTAGCATAGAAAAGTTGCTAATTATTTTTTTTTGTTTGTTTGTTTGTAGTGATGTTAGGCAGTTAAGAAATAATATATAGATAAGATGAGTGTGCTGAGATAAAGATATTAATGTAGATGTGCGTCAAGACTAGAAAAGATAGAATTATGAATGAATATATTCGAGAATGAAAAATGATCCGGACCCCCTTTTCTCCCCACCTCCTTGACCCCCTCTCTCTCTAATTGGCCAATTTTTTTTTCCCCTTCTCCTCCAATCACCATCCGCCACGTGTGTGTGAGGTGGTGGGCGTGGTGATTGGAGGGGGTCTTAATCACTTCCCATTTGAGAATGGATAGGAGTAGTACCGATAGAAGATAAGTTGAGAGAGAATAGATTGAAATGGTTTGATTATATATAACGGAGACCAATAGAGACAGTAATGAAAAGATGTGATACAGTGATAGTAGATGGAAGTATTAGGGAAAAGAGCATACTTAGATTGGCGTGGGTTAGTATAGTAAATAGAGATATGAACCTCCTTAATTTATCTAACGAAATGACCTTAGATAAAGTCGAGTGGAGAAGAATGATTTATGTAACGGATCCCATTTAATAAGCCTTAAGGCTTGATTTGATTTGATTTGTTTTGTTTGTGGTGATACTCAGATTTGTATTGTCACTTTATCTAATGAACATGTAAGAGAAGATTTGAGTTTTGGTTGAGCACTGGTATTGTGATGGCCAAATATCTTCCGAAGCTTAAGTTCGTAGAATAAATTTAGAGACAGAAAAAAGAATGAAAGGCTTAGGATTTTATATGTGAAAAAATGTAAGAATACGAAGAGTTTAAAATACAAAATATGCAGATGTGATATATATATTCGTTTTCGTACTATAAATGTAAATATTTTTTCTCTTAAATTTGTACATTATGTACTTAGAACCTTCTGTATTCTTAATACTACTGTTTATATGTTACTTATTTTGTAATTCTCCTCATTTGAGGTTCTTTAGTGGTCATCGCCTCACATCTACTGCGGCCCACATTAATTGTGTATATATTACTAACAATCTCCAATTACCAAGTGATGTTTTAGCCAAGCGAAAGGAATCAAAGCCATCATCTGAGTATGAAATTTGACTTCCTAGATCCTCCTCATAGGCCAAGCCCATATTGATCTTGTGCTTATCAATCTGTTTCTACTTTTATTTTTTTGTTTTAGTCAATGATATAACCAAATTGATTATACTGGCTTTTAAATTGGCTCCTCTTGAAATTCAAAAATACAAAAAAAAAATTGTGTATTAAGAAGAAATCGACTATTATTGTTATGTTTGGATTTTTTTAAGAGAATAGATTCACCCTCATTTTCTTTTTCTCCTAACAAATTAATTTGAAGAAATAGTCTTTATTTGAAGAAAAAGGAAACCCACTATCATGCTTTGTGTTTGGTGGAGGAGTGCTTGATTACCACTCTGAATTTGTGAGGGAAATGTAAGACAAGACTCCATGATTCATTTATTTTAGCATGCTTACTCTCCAAGAACTTCCACCACTATAAAAGTAATGTTATACAAATAAATAAAATTTATTAAAATTTTAATTAATTGATACAACAATTGTGAATCTAGGAGTGCAGATGGGGTGACCACACCTTTAAAAATTTGAAAATATCAAATATTCTATTAAATTTTTTAAAATAATTTAAAATTATAAAGATTTGCATCATAAATATACTTTCGCACCTCATAATGATAATTGTAGATCTGCCCCTGCTTATCATATTATTATAAAGGGTCCCATTTCAAATTCTAAGTTGTATGTCACTTTAGTAAGTGATTTTTTAAATAAAATTTATTAATTAGTAGAGTATTATATAGGAGAGACTAGGCACACATTGGGATGTAGGTTTGGGCTTAGTCAATAAAAATAAAATAAGTTATTTTAATCAACAAGATAAAATATTATATTTAAATTATAATCATTTTATTTTTTCTATTACAACCATTAAATTAACTACAAAAAAAAAAAAAAAGCCCATCATCATCTCAAACACAACTTTTTTAGTTAGGCTAAAATAGTAAAATAGTCAAAAAGCCAAGTTAAAAAAGCTCATCCCAAACGAAGGTATATATGGTTCTGGTTAAGAAGTGCAAAGTGTAAATTTATTGCACATTTTTTATGACACACAGTCATAAAAAATATACAACTATTTTAAATTTGTTAATAAATATTTTTAAGACACATGTTAACCAAATTTTCTCATTTGATTGAAGTCAAGTAAGAATGTGGAGCTCTAACATCAACAAATTCATTAATTTTGCGAGCATAGAGTCAGAAACATGTATTTTTCAAATTAATATAATTTCATGTAAATAAAAAAAAATGATATTTATCATCAATTTTATTTTATCAAATTATTTTATTTTCTAAGTGTATTGATACAATATGTATAACACACTATTTAATAAATAGTGAAACTTACTCTGCAACACAAGAAACCATTTAAAAAGTGAAGAGTTCTAATAAATTATTGTATTAATTACATCCTTTATGTATGAACTTGTATATTTTGATCTTTTTAATTATAAAAATATTAGCATATCACCCGTGTTATGTACGGATTGTGTTTACAATTATCTGTATATATGAATTGTGATTTTTAAATATATTTTTTTTAAATGTCTTCTTTTTTTCCTTTTTTATATTATATTAAAGTTTAATATTTTGATAATAATCATATGTGTTGGACTTTTCAAGAAATTTTTTTTATACTTGTTCTTAATGCATTAAAGTGTTATTATGAGGGATAATAATCATATGTATTGGGACTTTTCAAGGAATTCGTGTGTTGGATTTTAAAGAATTTTTTTTATGCTTGTTCTTAATGCATTAAAGTGTTATTATGATGGTAAGATTTAGAAGTTGGAAGAAGTTAATAAATGTTAAGATTTTTTTTTTTAAATCAAAAAATTAAGAAATTTAGATTGGGAGATTAGAGCTCCCATAAGGCTTGAGATTAAAAATTCCCTTTTGCTTAATATATAGTATAGTATAGAAGTATAGATATCATTTTCAACTCCTTCATACTACCTCTAAAAGGGTGTATATGTATGATTTTTATAATTGAAAGGGTCAATATATATGAATTTATAAATGAGGGAGCAAAATGATACTCATTAATAATTGAAGAGGTCTTACTATAATTACGGATGGTTTGGAATTTGTTTATTTAGTAGTTTTTAAGTTTTTATGAAAAAAATATGTAAAATAAATAAAAAATTAATCAAACAATTTTTAACAAATAAATAAGTAAATCGCTTACTTAGGGGTTGTTTGGGGTGTTTTAAATAAGTACACTTTTTGTCTTTTTAGACTAAAAAGTTGAGGTTAAAAATATGAATGTTTGTGTTAATTTTTTAACTTTTTATGAAAAATGTGTATTAAAAAATTATATAAATTAATATGTAAGAAAAAATTAATATTGAGAATTGTGCAACCGTAATTATTAACTTTTGATAAATAATAATAACTTTTTAACTTTTTATATTTTTTTTTGAGACTTCTCAAACTTGCCCTTAAATATTTATCAAACCACCGTCATTAATTATTTATGTTAGTGATGTATAGGTATCCTTTAATGACTAGCAAGTCAATTAGAGATAACAACTGTGAAATGTGAAGGGCACTTTTGGGGTTGTCGGAACTTGGAAGCATATATAGAGTAGGGTGTTGATTCAGTGGGAAGTGATTTGACTCATTAAACATGACTATTTATTAGAGTAATTTTTAAGTGTGTAATTGTATATTATATATATTTATATTACATAAATATATATAAATTATTTTAAAAAATAACATAAATTTTTATAAAGATAATGTTTACGTATATTACATTATGAAGTAATTTACTCAATTTATAAAGTAGTTTGTATATATTTATAAAAATTTACACAAATATATATGATATACACCTTACACCGCAAACACTTTCCTATACATACAATCTCAATAAGAATCACTTTCTTTCTTAATTACAATAATTACCTATTACCTATGTAGTGGACCTCAAAAAAATTTAATATTAACTTACCTAACTCAGAAAACCACAAGAAATAAAGAAAATTGGCCATGGACCAGATGGAACTCATTCAATGGGAGCTCTCTATTGGCCATTGAAGGTGGGGTGGCTTTGTTTCATTTTCACTGGAAGTACTACCTCCATTGTTGTTAGAATTGTTGTGTTGTCATAATTTGGAGAATTTTTTTGTATACGAATAGGGTACATATTATGTGATACTTTTTACTATTATGATTGGTTTTAACAATAGGGTCCACTATATTTATGTTGTGTGTTTAAAGAACAATAGTGAAAACATACATTTATGATTAGTGGAAGGTAGTGTCACGTGATACCCTATTAACATTTAAAAATTTCACATTAATTTGTATAGTAGGATGCCAATTTAGCATCCACGGTTTAATCATTAGGTTATTTAACACGCCATTTAAGGTTTACTAAAAAAATCTTTAAAGAAAAAACTATAGTAAAAAAAAATCTTTAAATCTCATTTTAACTTTTAAATTGAAATCTTAAAAGAAAATTTTTAAACCACTATTGCAATTTGAAAACCGAATCTTTATTATAATCTTTCAAGTTGCCTTTTTAGCACATGGTGAGTGTCATTGACCTAACCGTGTTGAAACAAGAGGATAGGAGAGATAAATAGATTAATTCTTGCTGTCGATTTGGTTCTTTGCCGACGAACTTGGGCTCTCAAACCATGCCCCCTTCACTTTTTCTTGTGTGATGAGACCCATTAAAAATAGTTTTTATTAAGCCCACTAAGCTTCTGCAATGAACAATGATGTAGCAGCATGAGACCAACAAAATGTGGTTCTTATTAAGCCCAATAACAGTGGCGGCCCAACCCTCTTGGGGGCCTAAGGCCGAATTTCACAGTGAGACCTTTAGGTATTAATTATTAATTATTTATTGTAAGGAACTCACGAGGCTTATTAAGGGTCCCCGTTTTAATGATTTAGACTGTTTATTTTGTAAAATTTTCAATGTATATCACACATGAAAAAAATTAAGTTGATCCGATAATCATAACTCTTTCATTTTATCGCGTTTGTCTCTGAAAAAATTGACAACAAGTATATTTTGAAAATAGGCCATCTATTCTTTTTAGAGAAAAACACAATAAAATAAAAATATTATGATTATTGGATCGACCTAATTTTTTTATTTATGAATGATATGTATAGAAGGCTTTACCTTCCCATTAGAAGGAACAACACAAGCCCCTAGTACTGGACTGATATTGATATGGGACCTCTATTCAGATGGGACATAATAGACATTTCGAATTAGATGTAGTCATTGACCTTGGAGGCCCTTTTTTATGGTTTGATTGTGATCAATACAACTCAACATTCTGTCGCTCCATTACCGATGGCTCTATAGAGTGCAAAACCGCCAAATACTTTAGCCGTGTTGGCTGTAACTCAACCACTTGTTATGATTAGTCCACCTATGTGATAAAGGTGGGTCCCATATAATTATTAGCTTGGTTTATATATTTATTTGGTGTGGGATAGTAGAGTTCGAAATCTAGTAAAAAATTTAATATGTGTAGGATTTGGTTACCTAATTGTATGGAACTAGGATTCTCATGGGTAGGCTATTATAAATAATCATGTGGACTATAGGTTTTCTTTGAGAGAGATTGAGAGAGTGGTGAGGGAAAAAATAGAGATATAAGGAGTGAGGGAAAAAATACTGAGGGCACCGGGGTGAGCGAGGGCTTAACTATTCTTGAGCATGGGTTTAGGTAATGGTGCGAGTTTTGAGTGTTTTGGCCATCTCACATGTATTTTTTATTTTATTCATAATGAAAACTCTCTCTACTGTGGATGTAGGCAATTTAGACCGAACCACGTATATCTGTTTGTGATTATTTTTCTCTTTGGTGTGTGTGTGAGTTGCTTTCGTTCATGTTGGTGGGATGTGGTATAAATCCTAACAAGTGGTATCAGAGCTAAAGCTTACCGATCCTATGTGTGATTGGCAGAGGGTGCGATTACTACTGTGGAGAAGTGGTTTGGAAATACTCTTCTGATTTTGGGGGATGCTCGTGATCCTTAGCTAGCCACCAGAAAAAGAATCAACATTCCGGTCGAGGGTGCCGGAATTAACACTTCGACGGACAAGTCAGTCTCTACTCTCTGAATTACTTGTATTTTAAGTAAAGTGTAATAGTTCTCACATATCTCTTCCTGGCTGATATTCTTCTATTTATATCTTTTTTTTCTTGGGCCTTGGGATCTGGTCCACTCTTAATTCGCTATTCGGCTTCAACTGTAACAAACCGCTTTTCACTCGGCCCCTTGCTTGACCGGCTATTGGGCCGAATAGGATAAGGTTCGAGCGTGTGAGATGGCGCCGAATGCTATATATTTCGACCCAGAGTTCGACTATTCGGCGTATCTGCGACTCCCAATATCCGGCCCTCACAATTGCCCCCCAAGCACTCCACTAACGACAGTTGGCTGAAGTGTTTGGTTTCGGACTCGAAAAGTTAGAGCCGAAATTCGACAGCTGACCTCATTCCAACGCAAATGTCTGAGCACACGCTTCTCGGTTATCACTTCAACTTCCCGCCTCTTCGTACACTTCTATTTATTGTGATTTAAAATTTGGATGTCCTTTCAAATATATATACACTTTTAGACGCTCGTCGCAGGACTGCTTTTCGAATTACCTCTGCAACTATTTTTTCTTCACTATCCTCTTCGTCTCTTGTAAGTTTCTCCTCCTCTGCCCTGAATCTTTTCTCTTGCTTTGTTTTTGGCTTAGCACAATCTTATAGACTGAAAGAAATGGCAAAACATTTAAAAGATCTCCTTTTCCCGGATCAAATCTCTGGCTTCCGACGCCATTTCTCCATTCCTGATGACGCCCACCTGTCACTTGTGATAGACGGCACCCTCGATATGGAGAGGGCTGATGAAACCACGATTGTCTTCCCTCTCCTATCAATCATAGAAGGTGGAGTCCGTTTTTCCCTCCACCCATTCCTTAGGGTTGTGCTTTGCCATTGGGGTTTAAACCCTTTCCAACCCAATGTTAACTTTTTTAGAATCGTAATGGGGATTATTGCACTAAACCGTCGCCTTAGGATTAACCTCAGCATTCTTGCTATTCGGCATTGTTATGCCTTGGCCAAGTCTTCTGGTCGGCACGGGCGTTACTTCCTTAGGGCCAAGGACACCGACCATCAACTAGTGACTATGCTTTCCAGCTCTGGGAAGCGAGTCGATGATGTTATGGTCGTTGTCCAAGGTAATTGGGAATTCGACGAAGGCGAGGATCACCTCAATCCTATCCCTAGACGGAGGGGCGAACGAGGTGGCCATGCAGCTTCTTTTATTTGTTTTTTGTTATATTTATAAAGCTTCATTTTCGAGATCTCATGGTTTTACTTGTGCAGGGAACGACTTGAAGAAAGCCCTGACTTCAACCGGCGACGCCGTTCTTTCGAAAATCAAGGTTGCGCTCAGATATTTCGGCCGGCCGAGTTTTCAAAAACAGGGGAGAGCGGCCCACGTTCTTCTTCGCTACGACCCGACTTATACGACCTTCTCGGCGGTAGAAAACATCCCAGTTCCGAAGGGTGAGAAGTTTCTTACCGCCCTTATCTTGACCGATTTCAAAAATTTGAGGCAAGTCAGTTTCGAGGGGTCCGATTCGGAATGACTAGAAGTAGTTGAGGTTGCCGAGTCCGATCAGTTCAAAATCGAAGTTGACGAGGCTTTGAAGCTTGCCTTTGAGGAAGCCGACCTCAACTCAGCCGACCCTCCGTCCACTTCGGGTCGAGAAGACCTTCCACTTGACGATATTTTTCACGATCTAGAGGACTTTCCCGGCGCATACCCCGAGGATATGGCTGGGTTAAGCCTCACACAACTTGCCAAGAAGGCGAACGCGGAAAGGATGGCAGTACGACGAAGGGCAGAGGCCATTCGAGCTGGAGTGCCTCCTGCCACCGAATCTCAACCCTCTCTGTCTGTTAGAAAATCTCAACCCTCGTTGCCTGTTATTGAGGAGGGAACGGCAAAAAAATGAAGTGTCGAGACCGAGTTGGTTGTGCAGGCCGATCAAGAGGCTGAACAAAGGACAGAGAAACGCCCTGTCGAGGTTGAGGTCGGCTCAGAAGATAACGACCTCGTTTAGAGGAATCGGATGTGATCGTGCCTTTCGTAATTCAACCGAAGATAAAAAAACACGCCGATCTCCTGTGATGCTTCGGTAATTAAAGATCTAGTAGTTGCTCTCAGCATGGCTACGTCCGTTTCACTGCCGGCTGACAAGGCGGCTCTCCGGACGGAGCCGGATCTGGTTGCAATAGCGTTGGCCGCGCAATCGGCACTTTTGGTATATATCTTGACTTTGTCTTTTCACTTTATGCAAATAGTATTTTTGTCCTAACTTCCTGTTTTGCAGACCGTCGGAAGGATAGCGGAGATGGGTCGTCACCATCATGACTCCATCGAACAGCTCGACCGTCTTCAAATGGAAGTTGAGGGCCAAAGGAGCAAGGCCGAGTTCGAGGCTTTAAGGGCAAAGATGGAAGGTGCTTGGGCCGAGGTCGAGATGGAGATGGCACGGAATGCGGATGAACTGAGGTTATCCACCGAGAAGAGGGCGGATGCGAGCGAAGAGGTGCTGAAATTGGCCCAGGAGGCGATCTCCAAACTGGACGCTGAGTTGGAGGAAGTAAAGAAGGTGAAGGAAGCAGCCGACTCGGAGGCTTCTAAGGCATTCGAGGCCGGGAAAACTGCTTCCTTCGCCGAATATGTAGATGAAGTCCCCAAATTTGAAAATCGGGGATTCAAACACGGCTGGTTCAAAGGCCTTACTGCTGCTAATGTGACATTGGATATGCCAATTCCATACGAGCAAGTGGATATTGAACCACTGGAGTCTGACTCTGAGGATTAATTTGGGCGACACCTTTTTTGTTGTTTTGTTTTAGGAGTTTTCGAATGTTTTTTTACAACTTTTTGTTTGGTAATTTTCATGTGTAAAATGGCTACAATTTGTGCCCAATTTCCTAATCAAAATTTCCTTTTTTGCCTTGCTGTTATCTGTGCTAAATTTTGTTATTGATGAATGTTATTATTTTTGCGTGCAAAATGGCTATACTTTGTTTTTTAATACCAAGTATCGATCGACATTGGGTTTAAATACTTGGCCGATCAAATTAACAAATCTGTCCCTGCCCCAGCTAATGCACGAGCTTCATAAGCCGAATGAGACTAGTTCGTGGAGTGGCTGCGGCATCCGTCGATCGGCGTTTGGCTTAAATACTTGGCCGATAAGATTAATAAATCTGCCTTTGCCCCAGCCAGTGCATGAGCTTCATAAGCCGAATAGGACTAGTTCGTGGAGTGGCTACGGCATCCGTCGATCGGTGTTTGGCTTAAATGCTTGGCCGATAAGATTAATAAATCTGCCCTTGCCCCAGCCAGTGCACGAGCTTCATAAGCCAAATCGGACTAGTTCATGGAGTGGCTGCGGCATCCGTCGATCGGCGTTTGGCTTAAATACTTGGCTGATAAAATTAATAAATCTGCCATTGCCCTAGCCAGTGCACGAGCTTCATAAGCCGAATGGGGCTAGTTCGTGGAATGGCTGCGGCATCCGTCGATCGGCGTTTGGCTTAAATACTTGGCCGATAAGATTAATAAATCTGTCCTTGCCCCAGCCAGTGCACGAGCTTCATAAGCCAAATAGGCCTAGTTCGTGGAGTGGCTGCGACATCCGTCGATCTGCGTTTGGCTTCTGGTGTTTGGCATTAATGATGTCACCTCGGGGGCGCTGCATACATACGAATAAATGGAGTGAGTTCGCGCCAGTGATTCCACTTATTTTTATTCAGACTTGATTTAAACTAGCTTGGGGCAAGTGTGAATGTCAAATAGAGTTTTCTTCAACAGCAGAGGAAAAGCGCGAACTTTGGCTGAGCTTGATACTACAATGAATCGTAGCAGCGAACCCACCCGCGTGGGAGGTAGGGCGTCCAAAGAACGGGAAAAACGTCAGCCTCCAAGTTGTCGAAGCAGATCACCCCAAAAAGAGAAACAACAACGGGGAAGTTCTCCGCGACCGCGACCAAGAAATGAGGCCGACGTTGCGCCGTGATTGTTGAGTTTTGCAGTTTTCCTGGGGAATAAACCGATGACGGAGGTGGACTCCATTATCAAGGACTCGGGTGTGGCGGTCGAGTTTGCTCGACAGATTTTTCCACCGGAGGTCTAGCAGTTGATGGTTGGTCGACAGGATTTCGACGTATTTCGAGAGGGCATCCACGGGGCGGTGAAAGAGCTGTACACCGCCTATGAAGTCGGCATGCGCCTGCGCGCTGTGCGACGTGAAATAGAGAAGAAGGAGGAAAGAATCCGCAGTTTGGAGGCTTGCGTGGAGAAGGCTGAGCGTGAGCTCAGGGAGCTTAGGAAGGCTCAAACCACTGAGCCACGTACGGTGGGTCAATCCAACGTGATCGTGGAGGAAAAGATGACTCAACGGCTGTTGAGTCACGCCATCGCCGACGGTGACACGGCAAACATGTTCGCCGTGGAGAATGCGAGGACCATGGGTTACGAACAAGGCTTCCATGCGGGCCAGAAGGTTGGCATCGAGAAAACCAAAGAGAAACTTGCGGAGGAGGTCTGCCGATACGAGAACCGGGGATTTAGGCACGGTTAGATCGAGGCACTTCAGGCCGCGGAGACTCTCCGTGCAAAGGGTGTTGATTCGGCGTTGCCGCTATACCAACGTGATCATTTTTCCTTTTCCGCCTTTGAAGTCGAAAAGAGTGACGATGAGGGAGATGCCGCATAAAAATATTCATTGTAATGCTCAAACGCGGATTGCGTCTAAAATTATGTAATTATTGGTTGATCAAATAAACGAATTTTATTTTCAACGTGTTTTGTTGTAATGTTCATTCGGCATACACGTGTTTGCATGTTTTATTGTATAAACGTTTGAATAAACGTATTTTAGATGATTGAATAGACATTGATCGGCCTGAGTTAATCATAATCAAGCATTTCATCTCGAATGTTTATATGCTTTGATATGTAAACGGTTTTTTGCCAGCTCGCCATAATAAAGCGTTCTTCATTAAATATCTAATCGGAGTAATTATGTTACGCACGGCCTGAACATCCACGAAGGGCGCTCCGAGTTCGGAGGCTTAATCGGTCCAAAGACATCATGCACCGATGGATCTTAATCGGCAGGAAGACGTCATGCTCCGATGGGGCTCCGAATCCAGAGACTTTATCTTGGCCAATCGTGATATCCACGAAGGGCGCTTCGAATCCAAAGGCTTTATCAGCCCAAAGACGTCATGCGCCGATGGGGCTTCGAATCCGGAGACTATTTGGCCAATCATGATATCCACAAAGGACGCTCCGAATTCGGAGGCTTAATCGGCCCAAAGACGTCATGCGCCGATAGGGCTCCGTATCCGGAGACTATTTGGTGGTGATATCTACGAAGGGCGCTCCGAATCTGGAGGCTTAATTGGCCCAAAGACGTTATACGCTGATGGGGCTCCGAATCTGGAGACTATTTGGCCAATCGTGATATCCACGAAGGGCGCTCTGAATTCGGAGGCTTTATCGGCCCAAAAACGTCATGTGACGATGGGGCTCCGAATCCGAAGACTATTTGGCCAATCGTGATATCCACGAAGGGCTGTTCGAATCCAGAGGCTTTATCGGCCCAAAGACATCATGCGTCGATGGGGCTCCGAATTCGAAGACTATTTGGCCAATCGTGATATCCACGAAGGGCGCTCCGAATCCGGAGGCTTTATCCACCCAAAGATGTCATGCGCCGTTGGGGCTCCGAATCCGGACACTTTATTTGGCCAATTGTGATATCCACGAAGGGCGCTCCGAATCCGGAGGCTTTATCGGCCCAAAGACGTTATGCGCCAATGGGGCTTCGAATCCGGAGACTATTTGGCCAATCGTGATATCCACGAGGGGTGCTCCGAATCCGGAGGCTTTATCGGCCTAAAGACGTCATGCGCCGATGGGGCTCCGAATCCGGAGACTTTATTTGGCTAATCGTGATATCCACGAAGGGCGTTCCAAATCCGGAGGCTTTTATCAGAACACCTTTGAACTGGATTTTGTAGTGAGTAAATAGGGATCTTTGCATTACAGAAAATAAGATGTACATGGCGAGCTGTTTAGAATAAGCATCATGTCCCACAAGTCGGGTCAATGATAAAATTTGCGTAAATGCGTGGAATTCCAAGGCCGTGGCAGACTCCTTCCAAACATGTCTTTGAGCCGATATGCCCCCACTCTTGCGATCGAATCAATCTGATAGGGGCCGTCCCAATTTGGACCCAATTTTCTATCTGTCGGTTTCTTGGCAGCTGGGAGTACCTTCTTCAGGACCAACTCTTCTGGTATGTAACGGCGCAGCTGAACACGTCGGTTATACGACTTAGCAAGCTGTTGTTGATACCGTTCCATGAATCGCAAAATACAAGCAAACGCCGAGCACCCAGAAGATGTGCATTCCGCAAACCGGCTAGAAGGGCTTCGTATTTGGCTTCGTTATTTGACGCTTCGAAACCGAGCTTAACGACTTGCTTAATTATTGCGCCGTCAGGAGCCATGATTACAACTCCGGCTCCGCTGCCCCACCGATTGAATGATCCATCACAGTACAACTGCCAAATGTCTCCAACATAAATTCTCCAGTTTGGCTCCGTCGAATCTCATAGGATTTGAAATCAGCAAGACCCCCAGTGAATTCGGTAACAAAGTCGGCAAGCACCTGTCCCTTGATTGAGATTCTAGGTAGATACTGAATGTCGTACTGGCCGAGTTCAAGAGCCCACTTTGAAACACGTCCTGATGCTTCTGGACTTCGTAGTACTGATCGGAGGGGATAATCTGTTAGCATCCCAATGCTGTGTCCTTGGAAGTAATGCATCAGTTTTCTTGCTGCCATGACTAGGGCTAGGATGAGTTTTTCCAGCGGAAGGTAGAGTGTTTCGACGTCAATCATTGCCTTGCTCACATAATACACTGGCCGCTGCTCCCCAAGCTCTTCCTTTATCAGTATGGCGCTGACGGCCCTGTTGGAAACTGCCAGATACAAGATGAGCGGTCACCAGCAGCAGGTGTTGTCAAGAGTGGTACTGAGCGGAGGTAGGTCTTGAGGCCGTTGAAGGCGGCTTCGCATTCGGCGGATTATTCAAAAGCCTTGCCTTGCTGTAGTGTATGAAAGAATTATCGGCAGTAATCTGTGGACCGACTGATGAATCTATTGTGTGCGGCGGTCATCCCCATTAACTTCTGAACTTCCTTGACCGATCGAGGAGAGCCGAGTTTTAGGATTGTTGTGATTTGCCTTGGGTTGGCTTCGATTCCTCGATGGTTGACAATGTATCTCAAGAATTTGCCAGAGCCGATCCCAAATGCACATTTGGAAGCGTTTAGCTTCATTCCATATTTGCGTAGAATGCCGAATGTCTCTTTCAGATCGGCTATATGATTATGCTATTCCTTGGACTTGACCACCATATCGTCAATGTACACTTCCATAGTGTGGCCGAGTTGCTCTTTGAACATGGTGGTGACCAGTCTTTGGTAGGTTGCCCCTGCATTCTTCAGCCCAAAAGGCATAACCTTGTAGCAGTAGGTTCCTCTTGGGGTGAGGAATGCAGTTTTGTCCTGGTCCTCTGGATGCATGGCAATTTGATGGTAGCCTCTGTAAGCATCGAGGAAGCTCATACGTTGATGGCGTGCCGTCGCATCTACAACTTGGTCAATTCTTGGTAGGGGAAAACAATCATTGGGGCAGGCTTTGTTCAGGTCCGTGAAATCAACGCACACTCGCCAAGTCCCATTTTTCTTCTTCACCACCACTGTATTAGAGAGCCATGTAGGGTAGGTCACTCCCTTGATTGCCCCGGCGTCAAGCAGCCTGTCAACCTCCTCAACAACGGCGACAGTGTGCTCTGCGGCCGACTGCCGGTTTTTCTGAATGATCAGCTTGTACTTAGGATCAACATTCAAATGGTGGTGTGAAATGGACGGATCTATACTGGGCATCTCATATGGAGTCCACGCAAAGACATCGAGGTTGCTAAGTAGGAAAGAGATTAGCTGCTGTCTGTTGGCCTGACTCAGGGATGCGCCGACCATGAAGAATTTGTCTGGACTTCCATCGATTTCAACTCGGTCTAAGCCTTCCGTGGCCTTTTCATCTGGGAGCCGCCCAACATCGTTGAGGCTCTCTCGATCTGGCACCTCAATAGAATTCACCTGCAGCTGCTTTGGCGTTTTTTCAGCAAGGAGATAACATGCTTGTGCCAACTTCTGGGATCCACGGATTTGCTCAATATCGCGTTCTGTGGGGAAGCCGAGCAGCTGATGATACGTACTCGGCACAACTTGCATGGTGTGTAACCAAGTCCACCCCATAATGAGATTGTACGGCGATGGCAGCTTGACGACCAAAAATTCCATATCCACTGTGCGGGAGCCCGTTTGAACGGGTAGTGTGATTTTTCCCAACGGGTACTCTGGATTGACGTTGAAGCCGAATAGTGGATAAGGGGCCGCGGAGAGATTCGATTCGGAGAAGCCGAGTTTGGTGAATGTCTTGTAGTACATAACCTCTGATGTGCTCCCCGGATCAATGAGTATGCGCTCACCTGTGAATCGGTTTACGCGTAGCTCAATTACCAAGGGATCGGTGTGGGGAAGTGTCACACTGGCCAGATCTGAATCATCAAAAGAAATGCTTACAGCTTCATGGGGTCGTTTAGCCGGAGTGAGTTGGTTTTGAGGGTCAGGATTCAACTGAATCGTATACACCGCGGTTGAAATTGGCAAGCTGTATATCATGTGGATCACGCCGAGCGGAGGTGAATCTTGTCTTAAAGCTATTGCTTTGGTTGGGTTGCCTTTTCGGACGTACTGTTGTAGCTGGCCATTTTGCACCAATTCCTCCAGGAGATCCTTCAGTGCATAAGAACTGTCAGTATCATGGCCATGGTCCTTGTGATACTCACACCGTCTATCCCGTCTTCTCGTGTCGGGAGGTCCCACCATTTTCGACGGCCATTTGAAGAATGGAAGGTGTTGGATTTTGGACATAACCGCACTGATCGGTTCTGTCAACTCCGTATATTTCTTGTCGGCGCGCCTCGTACACCTGCTGTCAACTTGCAGTTGTTCATTTTCTCGGTGGGAACATAGGTCGCTTGATCAGCGGGAATCCCGTCTCTTGTCCCGTTTGGCTCGATGCCGTGGTTCAGGGCTCTGGGGTGCTACAGAATTTAATGGCTGAGCAGTTTCAGCAGGAGCCGTCTTGTTGGTCACATTTCCGGCTTTAACCCTCAAGGCATCATCTTCCACTTTACAGTATTTTTCAACTTTCTTCATCAACGACCAAACTGTTTTGGGGGGCCGTCTGGTCAAAGAGCTGCGGAGGGCACTGTCGGGATGCAGCCCTATCTTGAAGGCAATGATGGCCATGGAGTCATTGCAAGCATCGTCTACCAGATTGAAACATTCCCAATACCGTGCCGATTAGGCGCGAAGGGTTTCCCCCGGTTGAATCTGCATTGCCCAGAGGGAATCGACTTGCTTTGGCTGGACCTCATTAGTGATAAACCTTGCCCTGAAGGATTTTTGAAGTTGGTGGAAGCTTTTAATCGAAGCCGGCTCCAGTTTATAATACCACCTGACAGCTAGGTCCCAAACTGCTCGGAAATATTCTGCACATCAAAGCCTCGTCATCTGCATACAGCGTCATGGCTTGCTTGTAATGGTGGATATGATCGGTGAGGTCTGATTTACCGTCGTACAAGGTGAATGACGGTGTTTTGAATTTCTTGGGTAGTACTGCCTTTGCAATCCGTCGTATGAAGGGATCATGCCGGTCTTCTTCATCTGAGCTATTTCGTCTGCGCTTATGCCTTATATGTGGACTCTCTTCAGAGGAACTAGAAGTTTCAGATCGTCCCTTCTTCTTGGGCTCCGGGGATAATGAGTTGGAGTCGCTATCAGTGTCTTGTTGTCGGGCTCGAGGTCATCGACCTCTTGCCCTCACAGGTCGTTCCGGATCTTGGCGCATAGCTTGTTTGGACTTCGCCACCTCCAAGGTCAAATCTTGACGGAGACGTTCGTTTTCAGCGATTATGTTCTCCAACCTTTGTTCGTTTTGCTTTGCTTGTTCCATGATCGCTTACATTGCCTCATGTTTTGAAGTCGAGGGTGAGGCGAAGTTCAAAGCGCGTCTTACGGGGATAGTCTCCGGTCCAAGCATGTTTGTTGGAGTGAGGTCGTCTCTCTGCGCGGTTTCATCAGTGACTATCGGGAAGTTTTCCGTTACGCCTACCATGGATGTGTTTGAGTATTCCCACAGACGGCGCCAATTGTGGAGAAGTGGTTTAGAAATACTCTTCTGATCCTGGGGGACGCTTGTGATCCTCAACTAGCCACCTGAAAAAGAATCAACATTCCGGTCGGGGGTGCCGGAATTAGCACTCCGACAGACAAGTCAGTCTCTACTCTCTGAATTACTTGTATTTTAAGATTCCTGCTATTCGGCATTGTTATGCCTTGGCCAAGTCTTCTAGTCGGCACAGGCATTATTTCCTTAGGGCCAAGGACACCAACCATCAACTAGTGACTATGCTTTCTAGCTCTGAGAAGCGAGTCGATGATGTTATGGTCGTTGTCCAACGTAATTGGGAATTCGGAGAAGGCAAGGATCGCCTCAATCCTATCCCTAGACGAAGGGGCGAACCAGGTGGCCATGTAGCTTCTTTTATTTGTTTTTTGTTATATTTACAAAGCTTCATTTTCGAGACCTCATGGTTTTGCTTGTGCAGGGAACGACTTGAAGAAAGCCCTGACTTCAACCGATGACGCCGTTCTTTCGGAAATCAAGGTTGCGCTCAGATATTTTGGCCGGCCAAGTCTTCAAAAACAGGGGAGGGCAGCCCACGTTCTTCTCCACTACGACCTGACTTATACGATCTTCTCGGCGGTAGAAAACATCCCAGTTCCGAAGGGTAAGGAGTTTCTTACCGCCCTTATCTTGACCGATTTCAAAAATTTGAGGCAAGTCGGTTTCGAGGGGTCCGATTCGGAATGACTAAAAGTAGCTGAGGTTGCCGAGTCCGATCATTCCGAAATCGAAGTCGACGAGGCTTTGAAGCTTGCCTTTAAGGAAGCCGGCCTCAACTCAGCCGACCCTCCGTCCACTTCGGGCCGAGAGGACCTTCCACTTGACGATATTTTTCACGGTCTAGAGGACCTTCCCAGCGCGTACCCCGAGGATATGGCTAGGTTAAGCCTCACACAACTTGCCAAGAAGGTGAACGCGGAAAGGATGACAACACGGCGAAGGGCAGAGGCCATTTGAGCTAGAGTGCCTCCTACCACTGAATCTCAGCCTTCCTTGCCTGTTAGCGAATCTCAGCCCTCCTTGCCTGTTATTGAGGAGGGAACGGCAGAAAAACGAAGTGCCGAGACCGAGTTGGTTGTGCAGGCTGATCAAGAGGCTGAACAAAGGGCAGAGAAGCGCCCAGTCGAGATTGAGACCGGCTCAAACGATAATCGTGCCGACAAACGACCTCGTTTAGAGGAATCGGATATGATCATGCCTTTCGTAATTCAACTGAAGATAAAAAATACGCCGATCTCCTGTGATGCTTTGGTAATTAAAGATCCAGCGGTCGCTCTCAGCATGGCTATGTCCATTTTACTGTCGGCTGACAAGGCAGCTTTTTGGACGGAGCCGGATCTGGTTGCAATAGCGTTGGCCGCGCAGTTGGCACTTTTGGTATATATCTTGACTTTGTCTTTTCACTTTATGCAAATAGTATTTTCGTCATAACTTCCTGTTTTGTAGACCGTCGGAAGGATAGCGGAGATGGGCCGTCGCTATCATGACGCCATCGAACAGCAGGGCTGAGTTTGAGGCTTTAAGGGCGAAGATGGAAGGCGTTTGGGCCGAGGCCGAGATGGAGAGGGCATGGAATGCGGATGAACTGAGGTTATCCGCCGAGAAGAGGGCGGACACGAGCGAAGAGGCGCTGAAATTGGCTCAGGAGGCGGTCTCCAAACTGGACGCTGAGTTGGAGGAAGTAAAGAAAGTGAATGAAGCAGCCGACTCGGAGGCTTCTAAGGCATTTGAGGCCGGGAAAAGTGCTGCCTTTGCCGAATATGTAGATGAAGTCCCCAAATTTGAAAATCGGGGATTCAAACACGGCTGGCTTAAAGCCCTTGCTGCTGCTGATGTGACATTGGATATGCCAATTCCATACGAGGAAGTGGATATTGAGCCTCTGGAGTCTGACTCTGAGGATTAATTTGGGTGACATCTTTTTTGTTGTTTTGTTTTAGGAGTTTTCGAATGTATTTTTACAGCTTTTTGTTTGGTAATTTTTATGTGTAAAATGGCTACAATTTATGCCCAATTTCCTAATGAAAATTTCCTTTTTTGCCTTGCTGTTATCTGTGCTAAATTTTGTTATTGATGAATGTTATTGCTTTTGCGTGCAAAACGGCTACACTTTGTTTTTTAATACCAAGTATCGATCGACATTGGGTTTAAATACTTGGTCGATCAAATTAACAAATCTGCCCCTGCCTCAGCCAATGTACGAGCTACATAAGTCGAATGAGACTAGTTCGTGGAGTGGCTGTGGCATCCGTCAATCGGCGTTTGGCTTAAATACTTGGCCGATAAGATTAATAAATCTGCCCTTACCCCAGCCAGTGCACGAGCTTCATAAGCCGAATGGGACTAGTTCGTGGAATGGCTGTGGCATCCGTCGATCGACGTTTGGCTTAAATACTTGGCCGATAAGATTAATAAATCTGCCTTTGCCCCAGCCAGTGCACAAGCTTCATAAGCCGAATGAGACTAGTTCGTGGAGTGGCTGCGACATCCGTCGATCGGCGTTTGGCTTAAATACTTGGCCGATAAGATTAATAAATCTGTCCTTACCCCAGCCAGTGCACAAGCTTCATAAGTTGAATAGACCTAGTTCGTGGAGTGGCTGCGGCATTCGTCAATCGGTGTTTGGATTTTGGCGTTTGGCATTAATGATGTCACCTCGAGGGCACTACATACATACGAATAAATGGGGTGAGTTCGCGCCAGTGATTCCACTTATTTTTATTCAGACTCGATTTAAACCGGCTTGGGACAAGTGCGAATGTCAAATAGAGTTTTCTTCAACAGCGGAGGAGAAATGCGAACTTTGGCTGAGCTTGATACTGCAATGAATCACAGCAGCAAACCCACCTGCGCGGGAGGTAGGTCGTCCAAAGAACGGGAAAAACGTCAGCCTCCAAGTCGTCGAAGCAGATCACCCCGAAAGTAGAAACAACAACGGGGAAGTTCTCCGTGACTGCAACCAAGAAATGAGGCCGACGTTGCGCCGCGATCGTTGAGTTTTGCAGTTTTTGTGGGGAATAAACCGATGACGGAGGCGGACTCCATTATCAAGGACCCGGGTGTGGCGGTCGAGTTTGCTCGATAGATTTTTCCATCGGAGGTCCAGCAGTTGATGGTTGGTCGACAGGATTTCGACGTATTTTGAGAGGGCATCCACGGGGCGGTGAAAGAGCTGTACACAGCCTATGAAGTCGGCATGCGCCTGTGCGTCGTGCAACGTGAAATAGAGAAGAATGAGGAAAGAATCCGTAGTTTGGAGGCTCACGCGGAGAAGGCCGAGCGTGAGCTCAGGGAGCTTAGGAAGGCTTAAACCACTGAGCCGCATGCGGTGGGTCAATCTAACGCGATCGTAGAGGAAATGGTGTTGAGTCACACCATCGTCGACCGTGACACGGCAAACATGTTCGCCGTGGAAAATGCGAGGACCATGGGTTACGAACAAGGCTTTCATGCAGGCCGGAAGGTCGGCATCGACAAAACCAAAGAGAAACTTGCGGAGGAGGTCTGTCGATACGAGAACTAGGGATTTAGGCACGGTTGGATCGAGGCACTTTAGGCCGCGGAGACTCTTCGTGCAAAGGGTGTTGATTTGGCGTTGCCGTTGTACCAACGTGATCATTTTTCATTTTCCGCCTTTGAAGTCGAAAAGAGTGACGATGAGGGAGATGCCGCATAAAAATATTCATTGTAATGCTCAAACGCGGATTGCGTCTAAAATTATGTAATTATTGGTTGATCAAATAAACAGATTTTATTTTCAACGTGTTTTGTTGTAATTTTCATTCGGCACACACGTGTTTACATGTTTTATTGTATAAACGTTTGAATAAACGTATTTTAGATGATTGAATAGACATTGATCGGCCTGAGTTAATCATAATCAAGCATTTCATCTCGAATGTTTATATGCTTTGATATGTAAACGGTTTTTTGCCGGCTCGCCATAATAAAGCGTTCTTCATTAAATATCTAATCAGCATAAATATGTTACGCACGACCTGAACATCCACGAAGGGCGCTCTGAGTTCGGAGGCTTAATCGGCCCAAAGACATCATGTGCCGATGGATCTTAATCGGCAGGAAGATGTCATGCTCCGATGGGGCTCCGAATCCAGAGACTTTATCTTGGCCAATTGTGATATCCACGAAGGGCGCTCCGAATCCAGAGGCTTTACTGGCCCAAAGACGTCATGCGCCGATGGGGCTCTGAATCCGGAGACTATTTGGCCAATCGTGATATCCATGAAGGACGCTTCGAATCCGGAGGCTTAATCGGCCCAAAGACGTCATGCGCCGATGGGGCTCCGTATCTGGAGACTATTTGGTCGTGATATCCACGAAGGGCGCTTCGAATTTGGAGGCTTAATCGGCCTAAAGACATCATGCGCCGATGGAGCTCCGAATCTGGAGACTATTTGGCCAATCGTGATATCCACGAAGGGCGCTCCGAATCCGGAGGCTTTATCGGCCAAAAAACGTTATGCACCGATGGGGCTCAGAATCCGGAGACTATTTGGCCAATCGTGATATCCACGAAGGGCGCTCCAAATCCGGAGGCTTTATCGGCCCAAAAACGTCATGCGCCAATAGGCTCCGAATCCGGAGACTTTAGTTGGCCAATCATGATATCCACGAAGGGCGCTCCGAATCCAGAGGCTTTTATCGGAACACCTTTGAACTGGATTTTGGAGTGAGTAAATAGGGATCTTTGCATTACAAAAAATGAGATGTACATGGTGAACCGTTCAGAACAAGCATCATGTCCCACAAGTCGGGTCAATGATAAAATTTGCGTAAATGCGTGGAATTCCAAGGCTGTGGCAGACTCCTTCCAGACATGTCTTTGAGCCGATATGCTCCCACTCCTACGATCGAATCAATCTGATAGGGGCCGTCCCAGTTTGGACCCAATTTTCTATCTGCCAATTTCTTGGCAGCTGGGAGTACCTTCTCCAGGACCAACTCTCCTAGTATGTAACGGCGCAGCTGAACACGTCGGTTATACGACTTAGCAAGCTGTTGCTGATACCGTGCCATGGATGTAAGGGCATAGTCTCTGTGTTCTTCAACCAGAATCAAATCCAAGGCCAGCATCATGTCGTTTTGGCCCATATCAAAAAATTTAGATCTTAAGGTTGGGAGGTCGATTTCCAGGGGTATGATTGCCTGGGTTCCAAAGCATAGAGCAAACGACGTTTCCCCAGTAGATCGTCTTGCCGTAGTTCAATGAGCCCACAGCACACTCGACAATTCTTGGACCCATTTGCCTTTAGCATTCTCCAGCCTTTTCTTGATGTCGTCTAAAATGGATTTGTTAGAGGCTTCAGCTTGATCGTTGCTTTGAGGATAGGCCGACATGGAGAAATAAGGCCGGATACCATATTTGCTGCACAATTCTCGGTAGACGCCACAATCGAACTGGGTGCCGTTGTCTGAGATAAATGCTCTTGGAATACCGAATCGCGTTATGATGTTTCTCCAAACAAAATGCTTCACGTCGGAATCTCGGATGTGTGTTAGTGCCTCCGTTTTGCCCATTTTGTAAAATAATCTATCGCGACAATCAAAAATCGTTTGTTACCCGGGGCACGAGGCAATGGGCCGACGATGTCGAGACCCTATTGGGCGAACGACCAAGGACTGGTTATAGAGCTTAGTTCTTCTGCAGGCAGGTGGGTCAAAGGAGAGAACTTCTGGCACTATTCGTACTTTTTCACATAGCATTCGGTATCAGCTCTCATTGTCGGCCAGTAATACCCTTGTGTTATAGCTCGATGGGCCAAAGAACACCCGCCAGAATGGGCGCCACAACTGCCCTCATGTATTTCAGTCAGAAGCTTTTCGACTTTGTCCGGGTGTACACACTCCAGGTATGGATCAGAAAGGGATTTTTTATAAAGCTTTCCTTGTAGATCCAAGTAATATCACAGGGCTTTGTTTCGCAGCTTGTGCGCTTCTTTTTTGTCCGCTGGGAGCTATTCGGAAGACAGGAATGCAACAATGGAATCCATCCAACTTGGTCCAACTTCTATAACATTGACCTGGACTTCCTCTGAAGGGCCAATGCTCGGCTCCGGGATGAAACCTACTTTGATGGTTCGTTTAATCTCTGAGTTAATTGCGGAAGCTAGGCAGGCAAGGACATCTGTATGTGTGTTCTGATTACGTGTTATCTGGTTTAATTCATGATGGTCAAATTTTTCCAGGAAGGAGTTGGCCGTTTTCGCGTAAGCCGCCATACGGTCGTTTCTCGCCGCGTACTCCCCCTTTAGCTGATTAATCACCACTTTTGAATCGCAAATTACAAGCAAACGCCGAGCACCCAGAAGATGTGCATTTCGCAAACCGGCTAGAAGGGCTTCGTTTTTCGTTTCGTTATTTGACGCTTCGAAACCGAGCTTAATGGCTTGCTCAATTATTGCGCCGTCAGGAGCCATGATTACAACTCCGGCTCTGCTGCCCCGCTGATTGAATGATCTATCACAGTACAACTGCCAAATGTCCCCAACATAAATTCTCCAGTTCGGCTCCGGTCGAATCTCATAGGATTTGAAATCGGCAAGACCCGCGGTGAATTCGGTAACAAAGTCGGCAAGCACCTGTCTCTTGATTGAGGTTCTAGGTAGAAATTGAATGTCGTATTGGCCGAGTTCAAGAGCCCACTTTGAAACACGTCCTGATGCTTCTGTATTTCGTAGTACTGATCGGAAGGGATAATCTGTTAGCACCCCAATGCTGTGTCCCTGGAAGTAATGCATCAGTTTTCTTGCTGCCATGACTAGGGTTAGGATGAGTTTTTCCAGCGGAAGTTAGCGTGTTTCGGTATCAACCATTGCCTTGCTCACATAATACACTAGCCGCTACTCCCCAAGCTCTTCCTTTATCAATACGGCGTTGACGGCCTTGTCAGAAACTGCCAGATACAAGATGAGTGGGTCACTAGCAGCAGGTGTTGTCAACAGTGGTACTGAGCGGAGGTAGGTCTTGAGACCATTGAAAGCGGCTTCGCATTCGGCGGACCATTCAAAAGCCTTGCCCTGCCGTAGTGTATGAAAGAATTGTCAGCAGCGATTTGTGGACCGACTGATGAACCTGTTGAGTGCGGCGGCCATTCCCATTAACTTCTGAACTTCCTTGACCGATTGAGGGGAGCCGAGTTCTAGGATTGCTGTTATTTGCCTTAGGTTGGCTTCGATTCCTCGGTGGTTGGCAATGTATCCCAAGAATTTGCCAGAGCCGATCCCAAACGCACATTTGGAAGCGTTTAGCTTCATTCCATATTTGCGTAGAATACTGAATGTCTCTTTCAGATCGGCTATATGATTCTGCTCTTCCTTGGACTTGACCACCATATCGTCAATGTACACTTCCATAGTGTGGCCGAGTTGCTCTTTGAACATGGCGGTGACCAGTCTTTGGTAGGTTGCCCCTGCATTCTTCAGCCCAAAAGGCATAACCTTGTAGCAGTAGGTTCCTCTTGGGGTGAGGAATGTAGTTTTGTCCTGGTCCTTTCGATGTATGGCAATTTGATGGTAGCCTCTGTAAGCATCAAGGAAGCTCATACGTTGATGGCATGCCGCCGCATCTGCAAGTTAGTCAATTCTTGGTAGGGGAAAAGAATCATTGGGGCAGACTTTGTTCAGGTCCGTGAAATCGACGCACACTCGCCAAGTCCCATTTTTCTTCTTCACCACCACTGTATTAGAGAGCCATGTAGGGTAGGTCACTTCCCTAATTGCCCCGACGTCAAGCAGCCTGTCAACCTCCTCAACAACGGCGGCAGTGTGCTCTGCAGCCGACCGCCAGTTTTTCTGAATGATCGACTCGTACTTAGGATCAACATTCAAACGGTGGTGTGAAATGGACAGATCTATACCGGGCATCTCATATGGAGTCCACGCAAAGACATCGAGGTTGCTAAGCAGGAAAGAGATTAGCTGCTATCTGTCGGCCTGACTCAGGGATGCGCCGACCATGAAGAATTTGTCTGGGCTTCCATTGATTTCAACTCGGTCTAAGCCTTCCGTGGCCTTTTCATCTGGGAGCCACCCAATATCGTCCAGGCTCTCTCGATCTGGCACCTCAATAGAATTCACCTGCAGCTACTTTGGCTTTTTTTTAGCAAGGAGATAACATGCTTGTGCTGACTTCTGGGAGCCACGGATTTGCTCAATACCGCGTTGTGTGGGGAAGCGGAACAGCTGATGATACGTACTCGGCACGGCTTGCATGGTGTGCAACCAAGTCCGCCCCATAATGAGCTTGTACGGCGATGGCAGCTTGACGACCAAGAATTCTACATCCACTATGCGGGAGCCCGCTCGAACAGGTACTGTGATTTTCCCCAACGGGTACTCTGGATTGGCGTTGAAGCCGAATAATGGATAAGGGAGATCCGATTCGGAGAAGTCGAGTTTGGTGAATGTCTTGTAATACATAACCTCCGATGTGCTCCCCGGATCAATGAGTATGCGCTCAACTGTGAATCGGTTTACGCGTAACTCAATTACTAAGGGATCGGTGTGGGGAAGTGTCACACCAGCTAGATCTGAGTCATCAAAAGAAATGCTTGCAGCTTCATGGGGTCGTTTAGCCGGAGTGAGTTGGTTTTGAGGGTCAGGATTCAACTAAATCGTATGCACCGTGGATGAAATTGGCAGGCTATATATCATGTGGATCACGCCGAGCGGAGGTGAATCCTGTCTTAAGGCTATTGCTTTGGTTGGGTTGCCTTTTCGGACGTACTGTTGTAGCCGGCCATCTTGCACCAATTCCTCTAAGAGATCTTTCAGTGCATAACAACTGTCAGTATCATGGCCATGGTCCTTGTGATACTCACACCGTCTATCCCGTCTTCTCATGTCGGGAGGTCCCACCATTTTCGACAGCCATTTGAAGAACGTAAGGTGTTGGATTTTGGACATAACCGCATTGATCGGCTCTGTCAACTCCGTATATTTCTTGTCGGCACGCCTCATACGCCTGTTGTCAACTTGCAGCTGTTCATTTTCTCGGTGGGAACATTGGTCGCTTGATCGGCGGGAATCCCGTCTCTTGTCCCGTTTGGCCCGATGTCGTGGTTCAGGGCTCTGAGGTGGTACAGAATTTATTAGCCGAGCAATTTCAGGAGCTAGGAGCCGTCTTGTTGGTCACATTTCCGGCTTTAACCCTCAAGGCATTATCTTCCACTTTACAGTATTCTTCAACTTTCTTCATCAATGACCAAAATGTTTTGGGAGGCCGTCTGGTCAAAGAGCTGCGGAGGGCACTGCCGGGATGCAGCCCTATTTTGAAGGCGGTGATGGCCATGGAGTCATTGCAAGCATCATCTACCAAATTGAAACATTCCCAATACCGTGCCGAGTAGGTGCGAAGGGTTTCCCCCGGTTGAATTTGTATTGCCCAGAGGGAATCGGCTTGCTTTGACTAGACCTCATTAGTAATAAACCTTGCCCTGAAGGATTTTTGAAGTTGGTGGAAGCTTTTAATCGAAGTCGGCTCTAGTTTATAATACCACCTGACAGCTAGTGGTCCCAAACTGCTCGGAAATATTCTGCACATCAAAGCCTCGTCATCTGCATGCAGCGTCATGGCTTGCTTGTAATGGTGGATATGATCGGTGGGGTCTGATTTACCGTCGTACAAGGTGAATGACGGTGCTTTGAATTTCTTGGGTAGCACTACCTTTGCAATCCGTCGTATGTAGGGATCATGCCGGTCTTCTTCATCTGAGTTGTTTCGTCTGCGCTTATGCCTTATACGTGGACTCTCTTCAGAGGAATTGGAAGTTTCAGATCGTCCCTTCTTCTTGGGCTCTGGGGATAATGAGTCGGAGTCACTATCAGTGTCTTGTTGTCGGGCTCAAGGTCGTCGACCTCCTGCCCTCACAGGTCGTTCCGGATCTTGGCGCACAACTTGTTTGGACTTCGCCACCTCCAAGGCCAAATCCTGACAGAGACGTTCGTTTTCAGCGATCATGTTCTCCAACCTTTGTTCGTTTTGCTTTGCTTGTTCCATGATCGCTTGCATTGCCTCATGTTTTGAAGTCGAGGGTGAGGTGAAGTTCAAAGCGCATCTTACGGGGATAGTCTCCGGTCCAAGCATGTTTGTTGGAGTGAGGTCGTCTCTCTACGCGGTTTCATCAGTGACTATTGGAGGGACTTCCGTTACGCCTGCCATGGATGTGTTTGAGTATTCCCACAGACGGCGCTAATTGTGGAGAAGTGGTTTGGAAATACTCTTCTGATCTTGGGAGACGCTCGTGATCCTCAGCCACCTGAAAAAGAATCAACATTCCGGTCGGGGGTGTCGGAATTAGAACTCCGACGGACAAGTCAGTCTCTACTCTCTGAATTACTTGCATTTTAAGTAAAGTGCAATAGTTCTCACATATCTCTTCCTGGTTGATGTTCTTCTATTTATATCTTTTCTTTCTTGGGCCTTGGGATCGGGTCCACTCTCAATTCGCTATTGGGCTTCAACCGTAACAAACCTCTTTTCACTCGGCCCTTTGCTTGACCGGCTATTGGGCCGAATAGGATAAGGTTCGAGCGTGTGAGATGGCACCGAATGCTATATATTTTGGCCCAGAGTTCGACTATTCGGCGTATCTGCGACTCCCAATATTCGGCCCTCACAACTGCATATAGAGGACTCGCATAGAAGAGAAAGAAATCTCCGTGGTACAGAAAAAAAAAAAATCAAAATCCAATGAAGTCAGTGTGGTGGAGGCATCGATTAATTGGAACACAGTGCACAATGGAGGGTTTGATTTTGTGGCTTTAGCTTGTCAAAGGTTATGATCCTGTGTGACAAAAAGTATAAAATCAATAGTTTAGGATATTTCTGTTATATTGGTGTGTATTAATAAAAAAATTCAAGGCAAGGGTTATATCCAAGGTTTTCAAGCGCTGAGGATTCATTGGTACGGTCAGAATTTTTAGATTCTAAAAAGGTTTAAAGGGATTGGATAAATTTAAGGACAATCAAAGGTGATTACTTGTGATTTAGGTGATCTAAGAGTAATCTAATTCAATCAACAAGGAAGTCCAGTCATTGCGGGGTCAATCAGACAGTGTTTTTTCTGATTGGACATTATGATTGGTAACTTGTACAGGCTCGTAGAGTATGTTCTAACAAAAAGGAAGCTACTGTCAAGCATTAGACGACTAGTATAAGTCGTGGGTGAACAGTGGCGAGCAACAGTTGCAAGGATATTTGGTGGCCATCAAGAGGAAGACAAATGGTTGCAGATTGTCCACGAAAAAGGAAGCTTCTGTCATAGAAATTGAGACAGAGGTTGCTACAAGAAGGTGTAAACTAAGGAAGGAGACAACTTAGGGAGGTGCGGCGGATCTCATCGGCTTGAGCATGTGGACAAAGGAAGCCACGAAGGACATGTTTGAGCACTATTACAGGAAGTGCAAATAACGTGGGCACTAGGTTCAAGGGGTGCAACATCTTCTCGGTTAAGGTGAAGTGTATTACGCAAACTAGGGCATTGGTTGGACGATGCACATAACATTTACCTTGCATGGGTGGAGGGGGGTGATTATTAGGATTAGCCTACCCATGTGATAAAGGTGGATCCCATGTAATTATTAGGTTGGTTTATATATGTATTTGGTATGGGAGAGTAGAGTTTGAAATTTACTAGGAAACCTAATATGTATAAGATTTAGTTACCCAATTGTATGAAATTAGGATTTTCATAGATAGACTATTATAAATAATCATGTGGACTATAAGATTTCTCTAAGAGAGATTGAGGGATTGAGGTGAGGGAAAAAATAGAGATGTAAGGGGTGAGATAAAAAAATATCATGAGGGCACCAGGGTAAGCAATGGCTCAACTACCCTTGAGTGTGAAATTTGGGTAGTGGTATGGGTTTTGAGTATTTTGACTATCTCACATGTATTCTTTATTTTATTCATAGTGGAAACTCTCTCTTTCATGGATGTAAGCAAATTGGGCCGAACTATGTAAATTTGTGTGATTATTTTTTCTTTTTGGTATGTGCGTGGATGTGCTTCCATTTGTGTTAATAGGATGTGAAATAAATCCCAACACCCTTAGGCCAGGATGCACCAACGAAATATGCGGTGTGTATGGTCATAACTCAAATAGCAACTTGGTTACAGCACAAGGGCTCGACCAGGATGTCATCTATCTATCCTCTACCAATGGTTACTATGTCTCTATTGATTATGAGATGCCTAATTTCCCTTTTTTGTGCTCTTCTAGTTCGTATCTATTGAAAAGCTTACCAGAGGTGTTAAAGGAATGATGGGTTTGGAAGAACTCAAACCGCTTTGCCAATTCTAGTTGCGTTGGCATTCAATTTATCTTACAAATTTGCACTTTGTCTCCTGTCTTCAAGTGCGGAAGGATTTAGAGACATTTTCATCGACAGAGGCCCTTATTATATGCCTTCTTCAACCATATATTTATCCAAATCATTCATGACCACACCATTAATCATCAACTCGATGAGCATAGCCTTGGTTTACTCACAAAGTGATGCTTCTGATGAGTATTTCATTGATGTGAAATTGATTAGAGTGGGTGGTACTGAACTCGTCTCTTTCGACGCTTCCTTGATAGCCATGACCAAAATGGAGTAGGTGGGACTAGGCTAAGCACCATAGCCCCATCTTCCATCCTCCACACCTCAATCTTTAAGGCTCCTGTGGGAATTCAACCTAATAACACACCACTATGATCTTTGAGAAGTGCATTGTTCATGACACTAAAACCGGACCAGTTGTGCCAAATATGTTAGAAATAAACTTTGTCACTTAACAATCACTTACACAAATTTAGAAGAGAATTGGATAAGGGAAAATACAACTCTTGTATTTCACTCATATCTCAAATGACTAACTGACAAGGCTATATATGGTACTCCATAACTAAACTATTAACATGCTAACATAATGACTATTCATACTAATATAATGACTCACTCAAATAATTTCTTTGTCACATTCAACCTAATAACACACCACTAATACTCATTATTTCTCCATAACTTCTGAAATAAACGCCATACTAGTCACCATTACATGCAAGAAAAACATAACTTTCAAAACAATAAAAACTAATTTATTTGTTTCAACCCTCCCCCCTCCCCAAACTTGGTTTTTTTTAACTCCAAGAAAACTTCTTAATTTCTGAAAAACATCTTTTTTGAGGGGTTTGATGAAAATATCGGCAACTTGATCTTGAAATTTCACAAACTTGAGTTCCATATCTTTCTTGGACACATACTCTCTAATGAAATGATACATTGTGTCGAAGTGCTTGCTTCGATCATGGAACACCCGATTTTTTTTTATCAATTCTTCTTTGTACCTCTCCACTTCACCTTGAGCATTCCTCTTGATTTTAGACACCCATTTGACTCCAATTTGTCTTTTGTCCCCTTTGAAAATATAGCTACTTCCTATGCACCATTCTTTTCAATGGCTTCTATTTCTTCAACCATAGCATGTCTCCACTTCTTGTTTTGTGTTGCTTCCTCAAAGCCTATTGATTTACAATTAGAAAATAGAAAAAAAAAAAAAAATTGTGAGATCGCTCATTCTTGGAATTACCTCTTCCATAGAATTATAGATATCTCAAAGGCTTCAATGTGGCCTTCTACTTGAACTTGCTTTGGATGACGAAAGACTTGCTTGAACATTAGTAGGAGATAAGGGTAGTCATACATCGGGCTGGGTCGGGTTTGAGTTAGGTTGGAACTACATAATAAGGAATTTAGCCATCTCTCTCTCTCTCTCTCTCTCTCTCTCTCTCTCTTGTTTCAAATTTCAAAATAGCAAAATGCAAAAGCTCTAAGGCCTTTTTTGAACATCCCAAATAAGAGTATTTTTACTTAAATTTTTAAAATTCTATATGTTAATTTTTTTTTAAAAAAAATATTCTATAATTAAATTAAATCACACATTATATTTCTTTAATAACTATATTGATATCATTATAAATTGAAAGATTTTGTGTATAAATTAAAGGATTTCTTAAATAAATTCAATTACATATCACCACAAATGCGAGTTTCAAAGATAAAGTTTAGATCCCAACAAAAAATATATATTTTAATATATTATAATTAATTAATTTGATAGTGGGTTGGGCCGGGTAGGGCCGAGTTGAAACTATAAATCCCAAGCCCATCCCATTAATATATCGGGCTGAAAATGTTGACTCAACCTACTCTATGAATTAAAACAACATTCCTAAGCCCTAAAAAAATAGGACTGGGCTGGGTGGGTCAATGGGCCGATGCCTACCCCTAGTAGGAGACAATGGTGATGGTAGGGGAGAAATGGGTTGCTCCAAAACATCATTTGCTTGCTCCTCTTTCTTAAAATAAGGGAGAAAATCATAATCTTCTTGTAGAGTGTTCCAATCCCATTCACCTTCTTCATCAAACTCAACATCTCTACTAACAATGATTTTTTCATTACTTGGGTTGTAAAGCTTGTAGCCTTTGCTTATTGAATCAAAGCTAATGAATTTTCTCACTCTTGTCATCTAACTTGCTCCACTTCTCTTCCGACACATGAACATATGCAATATTACTAAATACCCACAAATGAGAGACACTTGGCTTGATTCATTCACATGCTTTTTGCAGTGTTTGATCATGAACACTTTCAGTGGAGCAATGACTTGACAAATAAATAGCACAATCAACCGCTTTTGTCAAAAATTCCTTAGGCATTTTCTTACTCTTCAACATACTTTGAGCTATGTTCAAAATGGTTCGGTTCTTCCTTTCGGCAAACCCATTTTGTTATGGAGATTTTGGAATCGTTAAAGGATGGTGAGTTCTATTTTCTTTACAATTTTTTTAAAAAAATTCATTTGATGTGAATTCATCTCCTCTATCGGATCTTATAGCCTTTAATTTCATAGAAATTTTTCTTTTCAACAAGTGTCTCCACTTTTTTTCAGTGGCTTCTATTTCTTCATCCATAGCATATCTCCATTTCTTGTCTTGTGTTGCTTCCTCAAAGCCTATTGGTTCACAATTGGAAAATAGACAAAAAAAATGTGAGATTGCTCATTCTTGGAATTATCTCTTCTGTAGAATCATAGATATCTTGAAGGCTTCAATGTGGCCTTCTACTTGAACTTGCTTTAGATCATGAAGGACTTGCTTGAACATTAGTAGGAAATAATGGTGATGGTAGGGGAGAAATAGGTTGCTCTAAAACATCATTTGCTTACTTCTCTTTCTCAAAGTAAGGGAGAAAATCATAATCTTCTTGTGGAGTGTTCCAAACCCATTCATATTCTTCATCGAACTCAACATCTCTACTAACAATTATTTTTGTTTGCTTGGGTTGTAAAGCTTGTAGCCTTTGCTTATTGAATCAAAGTCGATGAACACCATCTTTTCACTTTTGTCATCTAACTTGCTCCGCTTCTCATCCGGCACATGAGCATATGCAATACTACTAAATACCTGCCAATGAGAGACACCTGGCTTGATTTCTTTCCATGCTTTTTGCGGTGTTTGATCATGAACACTTTTAGTGGAGTAATGATTTGACAACTAAATAGCACAATCAGCCGCTTTTGCCAAAAATTCCTTAGGCATTTTCTTACTCTTCAAAATGGTTCAGGCCATGATCAAAATGGTTCGGTTCTTCCTTTTGGCAACCTGTAGACACCCTATTTTTGACCGCCCATAAGACTTGGGCGCTTTATTCCAAACACTCGATGATGAAAGCTACATTGTGCAATCTTTTGAATTCTCAACGAAGAAATTTGGATTCAAGTTCTAATCCCAAACCTTACACCCCATTTTGGCCAAATAGTTTAGACCTTGAAACCCTATTTTCAAAATATTTTTCCAAATGTTTCTACGATGTTTCGAGACTCGCATTTCGATTAAACTATTCCACTTTTCAGTAAAACGAGTAAGGACAAAGTGAAAATAAATGAATAGGAGGTGAACTCTTTGAAAAATATTTAAAAACATGTTATTTATAGGTTTGAAATTGAAGGAAATAGGAGGGGATGGAAGAAAACCAGTTGGGAAAAAAGTTGAGCATTAAGCCGTTAAGAAAGAAATGAACAACCTTCACTAAATTAGGAATATCTCTTTTTACACTTATAATTTAGATGTGAGGCCACCACCATTGAAAAGTATATTTCTGGGGCTTTAATTTAGACTCAAGAATCACCTAAAATCGAGTTCGGATGAGGGAGATATGCCCATTTGAAGTCGGGCTTGAAAATAGATTTTTGGATCCGGTCGGGTTTGTTTAGATCCGGCCGTGGCTTGTTTAGACCCGGTCGGGTTTCAATGAAAAATAGTCCAGACTACCTTTTTTGACCCAAATTTTCATTTTAGGGCCTGGCAGTATGTTTTGTGGCCCGGCTGGGTCTCATTAGCGCCAAACAGAACAGCTGGCGGGAATTGGACAGCTGGCTTTGTTTGAAGATATTTTCAACCAAATTGGCTCAAATTCTATAAATAGACTCCCTACATTCAAAATTAAAGGTTAGAAGATTTTCCTAAAGGCTTTAAGAATATTGAGAGCTAAAACCATCTTCCTTACTCTTTTGATCTTCAATTTTTCTTGAACAATACATACACAATACATACACTATTAGAGCTTGTTCTTGAAGCTTTTGTTGAAATTTCAAACCATATTTCATAAACTTGAGGGTGTTTGGAATCAAGTTTGATAAAAAACCATACATCTTTAAAGAGGTATAACTCTAATCATATTTTTCCTTTGTTTTTTACTAATCATCTTCTTCATTTTCCTTGAGTTTGTGCATTGTTGGAGGCCACTTTCAAAGGCTGAAGTATGTGATTCCTAATCCACAAAAAGGGAGGCGTTATCCTCCCCTCCTCAAGCTTGCTTGTCTAGCTTGTTCTCTCTTATTTTTGTTCACTTTCTTCCCATTTTTGAAGTATTTTTGTCACTATTGTTTTGGTATTAGGGGCTGTTTGATTCATTTAATTAGTTTATGCTTTGAATATCATGTTTGTCGTGCAAGCTTGCTTGTCTAGCTTGTCCTCTCCTCTTTTTGTTCACTTTTCCCCCCTATTGAAGTGGTTTTGTCACTGTTTTTTTGGTTTTAGGGGCCATTTGATTCATTTAATTAGTTTATGTTTTGAATATCATGTTTGTAGTGTCATAAGTCCTCATGGATTTGGTTGCTTAGGCCTTAGACACCAATTCATTTGAGTTGATAGTCTTATTTACTTAGTTTTCAAATAAAGAGTCCTACTTTTATAATAATCAACTTTGCAACCTCCCTCCATTCTTTGTTTTTTGATCAAAGGGTTATGTTTAACAAAATGTTGCTATTCAAGCATAAGAAAAAGACCTTCCATGCTTAATGGTTTAATCTTTTTGGAGGTTCATTAGCAAGGCATTACATCTTTCTTTTGCTAAACACAACCTCTCGTTTGTCACTCCTCTTTATTACCGGTGTATTTACTTCTAAGGGATTAACTTTCTAGTTAGGCCCTTGGAAATCACAAAAGAAGGTTTCATTATAGCTTGTTAACGAGTTTGAGTTTAGAGTCCTTATCGCTCATTGTGGGTTTGGCTATGTCATTATCATTTTTTTGAGTTTGACTAGTCATTATCGCTTATTTTGGGTTGGACTCCGAATCTCTTACCGCTCGTAAATGAGTTTGACTTATCTTTTGTAATTTCCTCCAAAGAAAAGGGTTTGAAAGGCTTATTTCTCGAGTTAAGTCGATATTTTCTTATTTACATTGCTTTTGGACTTAGTGGACTTAAATATCACCTTTGCACAAAATGAAATAAAAGATAAAGAAATGGAATGGTAAGTTGAAAAAGGCTAGTAAAATTGACTTAACATCAATCAAACTGACATAAAGAAGATTAATAAAATTAGTTGGATTCGGTCAGACGTTATGCTGAATCCATCGCTTCTAGAGTCATCACATACTAATTTGTGATGATTCTCGTGCGTGTCTACCTCCCTTCTTGAATTAATTTCATGATAAGAGGGAGGAGTAGTATGTCTTTCATTGCATTAATTAATTTTTTGTCCCATCATGTCCAAAATCATCATGCAATCAACTTGCGACCATTGATGGTTTGAGAACCGAATTTGCTTTTTCCTTGAGTTTCTCCATGATAGAACAGAGCAGAAGGAACAAACATGGCTTAGAATTGTTCTGTTTGCATTGTTTTCACCTCAGAGCACAAAAACATTTTTCTGCAACAAAATAAGGCACGACTGGATTTATTTGGGCCTGGCCAGGCCTCATTGCGGGCCGGCCAGGCTCCAATGCATGGTAAATAGGGCACTTTTGGTTGAAATAAAGGGCAGTGGTTGAGGGTGAAACAAAGTAGTTTCATAGAGGGCAGACAGAGCAGTTTCTGAAAACTGTCTTCATCGATGTGCATGCGATCCTTGTGCATTCTTTACATTTTCTTGTTGTAATATTAATGTTGTAATAAATTAGATGGTTCTTTAGTTATTATTTATTCAAATTTGTAATAAGTAGTTAATTCGAACACTTAGACATTCAGACCTCTTGTATGAGGACAAATATGTAATAATGTGAGTATATTTTTCAACCCCTATTTCTTTCTCCCTTTTATTTATCCACTTATAATGTTAGCATCATGTTTTACACTTTTCATACCATTACCTTGCTTAACATATTCATTTTTGCTTGCATAAAGGTTCGACTCATCATACTAATCAAATGTCAATTTCCTTCCTTACTCGAATATATGATTTATCGCATGCCTTGAATTTACTCACATGACATATTAAAATCGAACCACGTAGTTGCATTTAGTTATATTGCATTATTTAGGAGCATGCATTTTTCTTACTATTTTATTCCTTTTGGCTTGCCTCGGTTGCGTACTAGGTGAGCATTTTTGCTTTAGCATATTGCATGCATGCGATTGTTGCCATGTCAAGCATGTTTACCATAAGCATAAGTGCTTAAGTGATATATTTTTTGAATGCTTGTGGATGGAGGCTTTTTGCATAAGTTGGGATAATTTGATTAATGTACATATGAGATTACTTTTTTAAAAGTGGCGCATATTCAAAACAAATTTCAAAATAAACATGAAATGAAAATTTTCAAATTGGGCGAATTAGTCTATACTTGTGTGCATCACATAGTAAAGATAACATAATAATTGGAATAGGAGCATATAATGTACATAAAAATCGCATTATAATTAGTAAAGGCTGATCTTTGATTGGGTGAGTGGGGTGCTTAAATTATGACCTTCCCTTCTCATACCTAAGTTCCTGAGCCGAGACATTTTGGTGATGACGGACTAATGACCTTTTGGCACGAGTCACAGGTATTCTAAATTTTTCAAAAATATTTAGGTGGTGACTCTAAAATTTGGCAATGCAGTCCATTTTTTGGCATTTTTTATTAAAAATTAATTTTCTAAAAATGTTTGCCGCATTTGGACTCTTTGTGTTTCTCTGTTTCACATTACACTTGTGAAACCATATTCAGAACCACGAGAGTCCAAACTGTAGGGCTATCATATCCAAGGAGACTAAATCCCTTCAAAGAGTACGAAAAACAAGCTACACAACCCCATTTTGTTATGGAGATCTTGGAATTATTAAAGGATGGCGAATTCTATTTTCTTCACAAATTTTTTTAAATTCATTTGATGTGAATTAACCTTCTTTATCGGATCTTATGGCCTTAATTTCAAAGAAACTTTGCTTTCAACAAATGTTTAAATTTTTTTCAAAGCACTACAAAATTCTTTTTTCATTTCTTTCAAAAAATACACCCATGTTTTCCAATTGAAATCATCAATGAAGAGAAGAATATACCGATTTTTACCAAGAGATAGTTGGCTCGCAAACATCAGAATGCACAAGTCGAGGTGACTCCATTGATCTTGAAATGGATTCTTTTAGAAAGCTCTTCCTAGCTTGCTTGCCAACCAGACATCCCTTACAAAGTTGATGTGGGTGGTTAATGGAAGGTAGTCCTTTCACCATTTTCTGTTTAGACATCATTGTTAGACTCCAAAATTTAAGTGCCCATATCTCAAGTGCCACAAGCAAGACGGGTCTTTAACACAACTCTTCAAAAACATGGCCACATCACTTTGAATGTTTAGCGCACACATTCGATCTCTTGTCATATGCACTTTAGCAACCAAATTTTCAAATTCATCTCTTACTTAAAGACTATGATCTTTTATGCAAATATGATAACCTTTCTCCAAGAATTGACCCAAACTCAAGATGTTATTTTCCATGTTTGGTACATAATAAACATTTGAAATAAGTTGTTGCCTTCCGTCCTTCAAATGAAAAAAAATATTACTTTTCCCTTCCATCGGAATTTGAGAAGAATCTCCAAAAGTGACTTTTCCATGCACGTATTTATCAAAATCCATGAACATATTTTTCCTTTTACACATATGGTTGCTTGCACGGTGTCAAGATACCACACGTTCTTGTCTCATTTTCTTCCTCTTTATATGCCAACAACAAAGTTGACTCAACTTTTTCATCAGTGTCTTCAACTACGTTGACTTTCTCTTCAACACCATCATTTTTACAATCCGCAGCCTAATGTCCATATTAATTACAATTGTAACATTGAATATTAGATTTGTCATACCTTCTTCCATATGGTCTTGAATTGTTGTTTCTTCCATGTCCTCTTGAATGATTTGAGTATTGGCCTCTTTCTTGCCATCTTGAATTTTGGTCATTACTTTTAATTCTTCCATGACCTTGCCCATTACGTCTTTCACGTCCATATCTTCGATCCCTTTGACTACGCTCTTACTTTCCTTCTTTCTTCTTCAAAGAAAGCTTTTTGTTTAGTCGTTCTTTGTGGGCTAACAACGATCCCATGAGTGCATCAACCGTCAATAAATCTAACTCTTTAGACTCTTCAATGACTACAACAATGTAGTCAACCTTGGAATCCAATGAACCAGGGACGAAACTAGGATTCTAATACTAGGGGGGCCATAGGTAGGGTGCAAGCTAGGTAGGTTGGATTGAGTTCAAAATTTGTCCTTATCCAGCTCTAATAATGCTTGAAATTGCCCATGCTTGTCCAAACTCGACTTGCCAACTTAAGGTATTTAGTTCAAGTGCTATTCAAATTCAATAAATTTAGCTTGTGTTAAGCACATGTTAATTACAAAAGATTGAGTTGTGCAATTGAACTTAATTTTTTTAGACTTTTTTTTTTGGCTAGAAAACTAGAATCTATTTTTTGGGTTTATTATAATTCGTTTATACACCAAAAAAAGTCATTCGTAATTTCACAATCTAAAAAAGAAAGTTACAAACAACAATAACAAAAAGTAAATTATTCATAAAGACATGTCCCTTAACTAGTTAATAAGAATCCAACAACACACTTCAAATATCGCACAAAATAGATTTAGTTGTTAGAATGAATTATATTTATAGTATTGCTCTAAATATATTATATTCAATTTCAATTTCCTTCAAACATGTGTCATATTGGTTAAACATTTGCTCTTGAAGACATGAAATGGGAAAGGGCCTATGCAAACAAAAGTCTTGCAGTGCTCTTCTAAACCATTTTTTTTGGGATTCAACTGATAGGATAGTCTCAAAGACGGGCCACAGCCCCCAGTAGTCTACATTATGGTCCATCCTTGCAATGAACAGACGATTTTTTCTACTACTTGGTTATCATTCAACTCATCACAATATTTCCTTAGTTGATTGACAATGGGGAGAACTCTTGTGGAATAATCATAAACTAATTAAGAATCCTTCATTCTTAAAGATTCAAATTCACCTCTTAAAGTTTGGAGGCGAACTTTCTTCACTTCTTCAATACCACCATGAGAAGTTTGGAGAACCTCCCATGCTTGTTTGGAAGTGGTTGAAGTGACAATTTTTTATAACAAGGCATCATTCAAACACTGATGAATGAATGAAAACGCCTTTTGATCCTTCTTCTCTGTAACTTGTAAAGCATCTTTTTGCATTTGATTCAAGCTAGTTTCATCTTTCGGTTGTGTAAAGCCTTTTTCCACTAGATCCCACAAAACTTGTGATCCAAGAATTAATATTGCCTTCATATGAATGCACCAATTATCATAATTGTCATTGGTGAATTGAGGCATTTGAAATGGAAACATTCCATTTACAATCTCTATCTCTCTCTCTTTTAGAGCCTAACTCTGATACCACTTTGTTAGAAATAAGCTTGGCCACACAACAACCACTCACACAAATTTGGAAGAGAATTAGATAAGGAAAAATACAACTTTTGTATTTTACTCATATCTCAAATGACCAACTTACAAGGATATATATAAATCTCCATTACCAAACTCTTAACATTCTAACATAATGACTATTCATACTAATATAAGAATGACATCCCTCTACTTCCTTCCTTCCATTTCTCCATAAATTATTTAACTGAATCATTTTGAAAAAGAGAAAAACTAAAGAGTCTTGGGGAACTCATCCTTTAATAAACTGTTTTGGTTTCTATTTGAACCTGATTTCATGTTCTAAAATTTCTATATTCCTTTGTCTTTATGCAATCCCAATCATTAGTCATGTCTAAAAAAACACACGTTTCAAAATTCCCATATAATTTAATGGTTGAGAGTGTACATTGGGAGAGAAATAAAGAGATTTACATGTCAATTTTTAATTCATTACAACCTCAACTATATATAACCTAACTCTATTGTCATGTTATACAGAGTGAATTGTAGATTCTATACAACGAAACTCAAAATGACATTTTTTTTTTTGTATGGGTTCACATAAAATAATTGTTCATTGGGAGAAAAACATCTACTCTGTGTTTGTAGACAACATACCAGCATCTATGGAGGCAAAGGGGTTGTAAAATATCTTCTCCAACTTCGGAGTCGTGCTGGATGCATACATTCCAAATAAGAGAAGAAGATCTACAGGTTCCAGATTTGGATTTATAAGGTATGGCTGTCCGATAACAGTGGATATGGCTCTGCAAAAAGCACATGGACTTTGTGTAGACGTCCCCGAACGTCCCCGGAGGGAATCCCGTCTTGTTCATTGGGGCTCACTACAGTTCAGGACTCAAATGTCACGGTCCTGCATCTAATCTCGTAGAGCGCAATGCAAGACCGATGAATCATCAAAGAGTCCAAATCCGGCAAATCATTCTTGAAAACAGTTTTTTTTGAAAGAAGTGCCAAACATGGACTGCTTTGCCAGATACAGAGTTGCCACCTAAATATTTTTTATGGAGGAATTTAAGAAACCTTGACTCGTTTGCCTAAGGCCACGTGTCCATCATCACCAAAGTTACCTCGGCTCGGGAACTTGGGTACGATTAGGGAAGGTCAGCTATGAGCACCCCCGCTCGCCCGATTAAAGATCGGCCTCTACTAACCATCATATCTAGTTTTGAAAACATTATGCATCCTTATTCCGGTTATTTAGCTAATCTTACTATGTGATGCGTACAACACAAAAGTATAGACTGGATCGCCTAATTTGGAACAAAGCATCGCATATCCGTTTTGTTTGAAAAATGGTTTGAGGATTGCTACTCGTAAGTAGGCTAAAACATGGGTTTCGATGAATTATTCCAATTCAAGCAATCCAACCTTCACCCACAGGCATTCAGGCAGTAACTCAACTAAGCAATTAGCCTCATGGCAAGCATGCTTTCATGTTAACACTCATATACATGCAATATGCTAAAGCATAAACACTCACAATGTACTCCGAGCCAAAATGAAGAACATGTTAGCAATCAATGTATGATCCAAGTCCATGTTAAAATGGCTAATGCATCGCATACAAAATGTCACTAGAATAGGCTCGGCTAATCTAAGGATGGCATGTGAAATGCAACAACTCGATGCACGTATTCAAATTGGAATTGAATTACTATGCGGTTAGTATGATGCGCCGAGCCTGATGCATGCAATACAGATGAATGGATGCATGCATGCATTGCATAAGGTATACTAAATCAAATATGCCCTAAAGCTAACCATCATAAACGGTTAAATAAAAGGGAGAAAGAAGTGGGGGTTGGAAGACGTGCACACACGCACGCACACTTATTACAAATTGCCCTCTCTCGGAGGGACCAAAAGAATAATACAAATTTAACTAACTAACAAGCTAATTAAATAGTTACAGACCACTTAACTAGTTTAAGCAAATTAACTAAGCTAATAAAGCGATAAAACAGCCTCGGGAAGAGGGTCCAATGCATGCGTGCTCGGCTCCGCTCGGAAATCCACCACCATGCACAAGCTGCCTATGTTTACACTGCTCTGCATCTCTGAAGACTGCACAAGTCCCAAGGATGCTTCAGCATCACTCCCTAATCACTGTAAAAGGTCACCGACTAAGAGGAATGGTCACTGGCCATGGGAAAGTGGTCGTCGACCAGTTGTAAGGCTCTCGGCCATCCATTATTGGTCGATCGGCACTGAAAATGGTCGGTCGACCATATCTTCCTGCAGAACCCTGTTTTGACAGCAACAGAGGACAGACAAGGCATGTCAATGTATCTTAAAGCAAATGTTTGCACAACCAACCTCCCCATCATGTTATGAACTCAAGGGAGTTTGGTCATCGACCCTCGGGCCACCAATCACACATTTCAATGCATGATGGTCCGAGAGGCCAAAGTGTGCAATTTTAATGTCAAATGGAATGCACACAAAATACATAAAGGACCCGACCTCTATCATGCTTGATCAAGAGGCAAGGCATGCATGATATGCACAATGTTATGCATCGTAAGCATGCAAGCTAAGTATGCAACATGAACATGCAAACAAGCAATGTGTACTAGGCACACAACCTAAGCAAACAAGCATGCGAGGCATGTAACAACAATGCTAATGACAAACATGCAACAACATGTGAAGGGGACTTAGCATGGAAACATGTAAAGCAACTTAACAAAGAAAATGCATGCCAAATGCAAGGTGATTCAAGCATGCAACAACATGCGATAGGCCGAGCATACAACAACACGCAAGGCGAGCATGCAACAACATGCAAAGGATGGACTTATACTAAGATGGACAGCTCTCTACTAGGTCCAAAACAGTGGCCAATATGCCAAGGAAATGGAGGCAAATGTACATACAAACATGCATGCATACATGATCCAATACTTAAGCATAAAGAGGCAACTTTTAAGCACACTTAAAAGGAACAAACATGGACAAATGACATACATTGTAAGCTCTGAAATCATGTTAGAAAAGGTGCCAAACCAACTAAACAAATCAAGCAAAGCATGCAACAAGGTCCAAGGCTCAAGGCTAGCCAAGGGGCTCAAGCCATGACCATGCCAACCAAGCCTCAAAGGGCCAAAGAGACTCAAAATAGTCCCAAGGCAGACCAAAACAAGGCCAAAGACATACTTAGATGGCATCCCAAATGCCTACACAGGATGGCATACACAATGGCACAAACATGGAGCATGAAACAAAAACTCTTTAAGACATTAAAGAAGCATCAATTGTGAGTAAACAAGCATGCCATATGGACTGAAATGACATGGTAAGTGACTCCAAGTCATTGAAATAATGCAAATAAAGCATGCTAGAGGATCCAATACTCAAAGCCTACAAGCTAGGTTGCATGGTAGCTAAACAAAGCAAGTCATGGATGACCCAAACAACCAAAATCAGACCTTAAGCATACCAAAACATGCATAAAAGCTCCACAAAGCTAAGCCAAAATCATGCTAGAAAGTCATGGCACATCATGATGCATGTTAAGGCAATTTTATGGCATTACAAGACAAGTATGCAAAACATGTATGGTGTGTCTAAACTAACTTAAAACAGTGCTATATCATGACAAAATAAGCACAAATACCGGCTAAAATGAAGCTAAAGCAAGCTAGGCATACAAGCTACAACACAAGCCATTTGTGCAAGCATCAAAGGCAACATGGAGAGGGGATGACCCTCTCCCATTTAGGACCTCAAAACCACCTCTCCACCGCTAAAAATCCTTTGGATTTCAATGGTAGAGAGGTCATGCGTAGCTCGAAGTGAGGGCCAAAAGGTATGGCCTTGAACAAGGCCTTGGAGGGGGAAAACAACCCCAAACCTCAAAGCAACCTTAAACAAAGTTCTAAAACACACAAAATCAGAACTTTTATTAGTTATGCACTAAGCTCAAAAACAGATGCAAGATAGGTCAAAAGCTTGTGCAAAAATGGGGAATAAAGGGGTAAAAAACAGATGCAGGATAGGTCAAAAGCTTGTGCAAAAATGGGGAATAAAGGGGTAAGGTTCTTACCCTTGAAGACCTTCTTCAAGAAGACCACTCCAGCAGCCTTCTTAGGTCAAAACCAGCTCAAAAACTCCAAGAACAACCCTTTGGCACCTCAGCAACCAAGGTATGGTGTAATACTATGTGTCTTAGTGCAAAACTAAGAACACAGCACCTTTATACACACACAAATCAAAAGGAGAGGGAGATATAGAGATAGATAGATATAGGACTTCTCTAACCCTAATATTAGACCTCTGGAACTTTTTGGAACCCTTGAGGAGGGAGGAGAAGCCCTCCTTTTATAGGAATTCCAATCATGCAAAGCTTACAAAACAAGTTAAGCAAGAGGGAAATCCCTCCATACACGTGTATGGAGGGGGGCCATTGTGGATGCCAGCTATCACAGCTGGCATAAAATATTTGCTAAAAGCAGATAAACAGTGGTCGGCCAGCCAAAAATGACAAATTGACCAAAACAATGGTCGGCCGACCATAAAGAGTGTCGACTGGCCATCACCACTGGCCGGTACCAACAAAACAGGGCTGGTGGTCTCAAGACATGGCCGGTGAGGTGTGTGGATGACCAACAAGCCATTTCCTGTCCTCAGAAGCAAAGCAACAAGTGTTTGGTGCAAAACCAAACACAAAACAAGCAAGTTGAGAGATTTTAAGGCAAGGTGCGTAGCTGAGACCTCCGAGAACTCAAAACGAACACGAACATGGATGATCACCAAGTGTTCAAACGATGACGTCCAAGTCTTGAGGACGGTCAAAAATGGGGTGTCTACACTTTGGTGCGATGACAAAGCACTAAAGGTCAAAAGGGCTGAGTTTAGGAAGGAATATGATCACAGGCAAAAGAAGATTCGTCCAGTACACCAGTGGAAGGAGAAGGAAGGTCACCAATCTGAGTACGTTAGGCATCACGGGGGTAAATCGTATGCCGATGCGGTCCGAGTCAGGGTAGCTCAATTCAGTTCAGCTCGTACTGTTAAGGTTCAGAGGAGAGGGAATAGTTGGTTGTATGCGAGTGCTATAGCAAGATTGAAACCCAATCTAGCGGCTGAAGATCTAAAGGATGAAGTTCACAGATGCGGATATGGAGATGTCACAATTAGAAGAGGAGGTGGAAGGCAATTAGTTATTACCTTTCAGTCAGTAGAAGCTAAACGGAAGAAGCTATTGCTAATGAAAGAATGGCTTACAGATTGGTGCAAATCAGTTGAGGATTGGGAAGAAGGAATGGTGTTTGATCAGGTGAGGTAGGTGTGACTAAGTTGTTATGGTGTGCCATTGGTCTTGTGGAACAATAGTACTTTCTGTAGTATAGGTAGAGAGTGGGGTGTAGTTCTTGAAATGGATGAGGATACGACTAATTTATTATCCTTCCACTGTGGGAAAGTTAAGATAGAGACAAGTTGCATGGACACCATTAATCATACAATTAACCTGGAGTGCAAAGGGGTAATCTACCCTGTTAGGATTTGTAAGGAACAAATTATAATTTCAAAAGTAGTGCAAGAAAGGTGCATCTGCCAATCCTTTATGAGGAATAATGAGGAAAGCTACAGCTGTGATGAAGAAGAAGAAACTATTGCAGATAGAGGCAGCAGGCAAGAGGAAGAAGATGAAGACGTGGAAGTATATGTGAGAGCTGAGGTGGGTAAAGGGTGTGAAGTGGCTGCAGAGGATAGGGTGACTAAACAGGTCCCAAATGACATGGAGGAAGAAGATCGACTGAAGGAAATATCGGTGGTGGATGAGTCAGAAATGATGATGGGAGGGTCAGAGATAGGCGCTGCACGAGAGGAAGGCTCTATAAGGAAGCTCTGTCAAGGAGAGTTAGAGGTGGGTGGTGCATACAAGGAGGATGGCTGGAGAGGCGATGATGAGGTCTACACCCCTGGTTTTATAAAATGTCTGAGTGGGTCTGTTGGGCCTCAACAAGGAATCAACATAGAGGTGGATTTGAATAGGGCCCAATTGGGAAAAAGCAAGGAGGGATCGGCCCAAAGGGCTGCAGAAGCAGGCAATTGGGTTGTTAATAGCATTCCTTCTAATTCTGATGAAAGGTTGAAGCAGCATAGTGCAATGTATAACAGGGTGAACTCAGCCCATATAAGTAAAAAGAAACTAAAGGAGAAAGAAATTGTAAGTAGAAGCCAGAAAATTCTGAAGTAGTGGAAGCACAAAGAGGGAAATTCAGCAATGCAATCATCACTGAATCTAAGAAAAGGAGCAGTTTTTCGATCTGATGTAGCTGCTATCTCACTTTCCATGGCCAGCAAGTCTAGTAGAGGTCGTTTACGATTATCAGAGGCAGAAGCATCTCTTCAAATTGGCAAAGTGTTGGGGGTCGATTGTGATGGCAAGGAGGAGGAGGTGATTAGCAATCTAGAGGAGTTGGAGGCCACAGACAAAGTAAAAGGGGTGAGAAGGAGAGAAGGGAATTGAGTCATAAGGCTTAGCAGGTTTAAGTGTAAAATTGTGTAATGAAGATACAATCTTGGAATGTTAGAGGCCTTGGAAGACCTGAGAAAAGGAGGAGGATCAAAAGAAGTTTGGCGTAAAGGAAAATTAGTTTAGTGATGATTCAAGAAACAAAGAGATCTACGATCACCACTGAAGTAATAAAATCTATCTGGTATGAAGATCAATTTGAGTATATGGCAGTGGATGTAGAAGGTAGAGCTGGTGGGCTACTATGTGTATGGAATCCAAAGGTGTTTCAACTAAATGCTTGCTGTGGAAACCGAACCTTCATTCTCTTGTCAGGTGCTATCTTTTCTTCTTTCAATTGTGTGGTGGTAAATGTGTATGGTCCTTCGGATGTGGTCAAAAGGCAAGAAGTTTGGGCAAATTTTGCTATGTTGAAACAACATTTCTTGGGGCCATGGTGCATAGGGGGTGATTTCAATGAAATAAGGAACACTGATGAAAAGATTGGGTGTTCTAGAAGAGATCGAGGAATGAGGGATTTTAATTCTATGGTAGAACAACTAGAGATGATTGACTTACCGATGCTGGGGAGGAAATTTACCTGGTGTAACTCACAAACAAGGGAGAAATGGAGTAGGATAGACAGATTTCTACTTAATCATGAGTGGCTTTAGAACTTCAATCTCAGGGTTTAGGGTCTGCCTAGGCTGTTATCTGATCATTGTCCTATAATATTGATGGAGGATGATCGTGATTGGGGCCCTAGACCATTTAGGTTTCTGAATGCTTGGGTTCTCCACCCTAGCTTCGTTCATTTAGTGGAGCAAACCTGGTCAGAAGCTCAAGTGGAAGGATGGGCTGGATTTAGATATCTCATGAAACTTAAAGCTTTGAAACAAAAATTAAAAGTATGGAACACTACTATGCTTGGAAAAGTTGAAACTAAGCTTAAGGATGCTGAAGAGGAAGCTCATGCAATTGAATTAATTGCAGAAGATAGACCACTGCTGGGAAATGAACAAGCTAGAAGAAAAGAACTAGTGGGTGAAATCTGGAGGTTGAACAAAATGCTGGAACGTATATGGTTACAAAAGTCAAGAGTTAGTTGGGCCACACAGGGGAATAGGAATACCAGGTATTTTCACATTATGGCGTGTAACAGGAACAACATGAATTCTTTGTGTTCTGTTATGGTGAATGGCTCATTGGTTGAGGAACCTTTGGAGGTTAGACTTGAGGTAAAGAAGCATTTCATGAACCAATTCTCTGAAACTTGGGCTGTTAGGCCTAAACTGGTGGGTCAGTTCAAAAATATTGGAGGTAGTTCAGCAGTGGCTTGGTTGGAAGCAGAGTTTACAGAGGAGGAAGTTAGTCATGTGATTAAGAGCTGTGAAGGCAACAAAGCACCTGGGCCTGATGGGTTTAATTTGACCTTTTTTAAGAAATGCTGGGGAATGGTTAAGTTTGAGATAATGCAATTCTTTAGGGAGTTCCATCATAATGCCACTCTGGTTAGTGGTTTAAATAGTTCATTCATTGCTCTAATTCCCAAAGTGGATAGCCCATCAAGCTTGAATGAATATCGGCCCATTAGTCTTATCGGTTCTTTGTACAAAATTCTTGCTAAGGTCTTGGCAAATAGAATGAAGCATGTGATGCCAAGAATCATTAGTGAGTCTCAATCAGCATTTTTGGAGGGTAGGAATATTCTGGATGGGATCCTTATTGCAAATGAGGTAGTTGATGGGTGGAGAAAATCGAATAAGAAAGGTCTAGTGTTGAAACTAGACTTTGAAAAGGCTTACGATTCGGTCAATTGGGATTTCTTGTTTAATATGTGTGCTAATTTCGGATTTGGTGAAAAATGGGTGAGATGGTTGCAAGCTTGTGTAGCCTCCACAAAAGTGTCAGTTTTAGTGAATGGTTCACCTACTGAGGAGTTTTGCCCATAGAGAGGCCTACGGCAAGGGGACCCATTATCCCCTTTCCTATTTAATATAGTGGCTGAGGGACTTAATATCTTGTTTGACAAAGCAAAAGAAATGAGTTTAATTGAAGGAGTTACCATAGGCAATCATGGGGTAAAAGTAACGCACCTACAATTTGCTGATGATACAATTCTGTTTTGTGAAGCTCAGTGGGTGGAAGTGGTAACCGTTAAAAGAATACTTAGGTGTTTTGAACTTATATCAGGGCTGAAAATTAATTATCACAAGAGTGTGATTGCTGGGGTTGGTGTGGATGAAGAGCTGTTACAAGGTTTTGCTTCTCGATTAGATTGCACATATCAAAACTTGCCTCTAAAGTACCTTGGGTTACCTCTAGGAGCCAAACCTGGGAGGAAAAGTACTTGGAAACCAGTCTTGGACAGATTTAAACAGAAACTACCCTCATGGAAGAGAATGTTGCTCTCGTTTGCTGGGAGGCTAACTTTGATTAAATCTGTTTTGAGTAACTTGCCTATTTACCACATGTCCTTGTTTGAACTACCAGTGGGGGTGGCTAAAGAAATTGATAAAATTCAAGCAAATTTCCTATGGGAGGGTTCAGATCTAAGAAGAAAAGTTCACATGGTTAAATGGGAAGCCATTACCAAGAGTAAAAATTTAGGAGGCTTGGGAGTTAGAAGATCTGCAGATATGAATAAGTGTTTATTGATGAAATGGTGGTGGAGGTTTGGGGCAGAAAATCACACTTTGTGGAAGGATGTTATATGTTCAAAGTATAATATGGGGGGTGGAAGGTGGCTGCCACATATGGAAGGAAATATCAGAGCTTCAAAAATCGGGTCTGATATAATTAATACAGTTAGATCTCTGCCTGAATGTTTAAATTTCTATCTTGATAATGCAGCCATTCAGCTGGGAAATGGTAGGAGAGCTCAATTTTGGTTAGATAAATGATCCGGGGAATTGTGTCTTATGACTGAGTTTCCCAGACTATTCTCTTTGTCCACCGATAAGTATGGAACAGTTTCTGAATTTTATTCCAGAAGAGGAGGGCTGCAGGATTGGAATTTGGATTTTAGGAGGCCTTTGTTGGCCTGGGAGGAGGAGGAGGTTCATAGGTTATATATCTTAATCAGTACTGTACCAGCTCTTCGGGTCTCAAGTCCAGATATTTGGAAATGGAAGGCTGATCCAGCTGGGTTGTTCTCTGTTGCATCAGTGTACAAAAGATGTGAATTGTCCTTGGGGCCTGTTAGGAATATGGCAGTGGCAGTTTGGCATAACTGTGCTCCACCTAAAGTTAAATTCTTTGGGTGGTTGGCATGGCAAGGTAAGGTGAAAACATCAAGTTTCCTGCAAAGAATAGGGATCTTAGATGTGAATGCTAATGTGGGTTGTGTCTTCTGTCATGATGAGGTGGAAACAATCTATCATATCTTGCTATTTTGCCCTTTTGCTTGGCTGCTGTGGTCCCATATTATGAAATGGTGGGGTGTACAGTGGGTTATACCAAACTCAGTGGAAAGATTGTTGGAATGGTGGTCATTTTCTAAGATGAAAAAGATTGAGAAGCAGCTATGGAAGGTGGTACCTTTGGCTGTCCTTTGGTCCATATGGAAGCATAGAGACGACTGTGTGTTTAATGGGTTACAGCCAAATGTTGAAGATCTCTGTAAGCTGGTCAAAGTAGGAATAGCTGTGTGGGTTAAATCTTCCCCAGTCAAACTGGAGTTCTCTGTCAATGATATAGTCCTTAACTTGCAGCAGGTCCAATATTGTATTCGTCATAGGAGTTGAGTATTGATCCTGGAGTGTGTTTCTACTGGAGTATATATCAGGTTCAGTTCCTGCAGGAGTGTGTATCTGAGGTTCTGGTTCAGAGTCTGTCCTGCTGGACTGTGAGGCTCAGTGGTGGATTGTTTTGTGGGACTGCCTTGATGGTGCTTTGGTGTAGTGGTGTGCAATATAAGGTTGAACGCATTTCTTGTCCCTTGGTAGGTTGCTTGTTACTGATCTGCTGCTGTATGCTGGTTTGTGCAGCTTTTGGTCTGAGCAGCTACTGCTGGTGGAAGTCTACTGATGGAAGTTCTATTGGTGCCCCAAAGTAAATTTTGGAAGTCTGCTTGTGGCTTTAGTCAGTTTAAGGTTAAAACTGTATGTTGCTGTGGCTGCTGTCAATTTTGTTCTGTTGTTTTGCCTTAATTTTGCACAGATGGTGGAGTTATAGGAAATTGGTAGGTATGCTGTTGCTGAGCAGATTGGCTGAGCAGATTAGCCAATTAAATGGAATGTGCCTTGTTGATGCAGAGTTAAGCCACAAATCAGTAGGTATGAGTTAAGCCACAGGTTCTGCATCAGGACCTGTTCTGCTGGATGACCTGTTCTGCTATGCCATGGCTGGAGGAATGGGACCTGAACTGATGTCTGTTGTCTGCTGATGTGTCAATTGCTAGGTTTTGACAAGTTTATTCAACCCTTTGCATCTGCAAGAGGCTGGGACATCCTCATGGTAGCTTTATGATCTGTTCAAAGGGTGCTTTTTGATCTGTTCTGTTTTATGATCTGTGGAATAATGCTGTATGCTTTATGATCTGTTCACCTGGTAGCTTTATGATTTGTTCTATTTTAGCTGTGGAATAATGCTCCAGCGGAGGGGTTTTGTGGATGTATGGTCTTCAAATGGTGCTTTATGATGAGAATGCAGGAGTGGGGAAAGTGTTACTGAATAGACCCAAGATATTAATTATCCTCAACTTGGATATGCTTTGAATATGCCAGCAGTTGAAGGAGTATTTTGTGCTACTTCTGGAGTAGTCTGTTCTGCTGTCCTATGGTGTGTCTGCTGCTGGTGTCTGTCTGCTGGTTATCTTGGGTGCTTATTTCTTTAGTGTTGCTAGGAGAGTGCAACAGTCATGCAGTTTTGGGATGCAAATTGGCAGAATTGGAAGGCTGTGTGATTGGGTGGTCTTTTCTACTGTTAGTTTTGTTTCTTTGTTTTGGATTGGTTTCTCGCCAATTTGTGGGTTTAGTGTTAGCAGATGATTGTGCTTCCTCCTTGGTGCCAACCTAGTTGGGATTGTGGAGTGTTAGCTTTGATGCTTTTTGCACTTCCCTCCTTTATTGATGTATTTTGTTGCATTTTTGCTTATCTCATCAATAAAGTTTACTTTTTTTTTGCTGATAAAAAAAACTTCACAGTACTAGAAAATTAGTTAAGATATATATAAACTAACACTGACACATAGTTATAAAAAAATAATAATAATAACATATAGTTAATTGTTATCAACATTTCACTAAAAGAATTATACTAAACAAAACATTTTTTATTTTTATTTTTTCACAATCCCATGAAAAACTAGCCAATGCATGAGCATATCAATACACAACCTAACATGTTGCATATCTTTCTGGAGCAAGGATCCTCTAGAGTTTTTTTTCCCTAAAATTTCCTAGAGTGATGTATTGTGTGGTTGAGATTTAATGACAAATCACATCAATTTTTCAACATTAAATTTCAACCACACAATACACCACTTTAGGAAACTTTAAAAAAAAAACACTCTAGAGGATCCTTGGTGATCTTTCTCAATTCATTCGTTCTTTCTTTTGGTGTCTATCATAAAAACCTAGCTACTACCCGTAAAAAAAAAAGAAAAGAAAAAAAAGGTGTGTCACGGCCGAACTCCAGTACTTTGACTGTTTGGTAGAACTGTGGGAAAGCGCTTATAGCTTATGCCTAAACAGCTTATAGCTTATAACTTTCAGCTTAAGTTAATTTCCAGTTTATTCTTAAAGCATCTCCTGCCCCACTCAAAGAAGAAGCTAATTTCTGACTTCCACAAAGCTATAAGCTATAAGCTATAAGCTAAACCAAACACATCAAAATAGCTTAAATTAAGCTGAAAGCTGAAATAAGCTGTAAATAATTTCTGCCAAACAGGCACACTGAGAGGTTAGACATCGCTACTATTACTAAAGGTTAATTTTAAATTTAACATATTAATAACACAGCAGAATAAAATAAAATGATACCTAAATATTTATTTTATTTAAAACATATATTGGAATTTTTATTTATTTATATTGTCAAAGTTAGACTATATTTACAAAGGGGTATGGCTTCTGTCCAGTTTAGGATCGGACTGGACCGTGCTGTTGGGTCCGTGGGGGTACAACGTGGGTCCCGTTTTGATAATCTGAACCGTTCAATGTGTAAAAATCGTCAAGTACTATATGTCTGTGAAAAATCACGTTGATTGGATATCGATAGCTATGTGATCAAAACAGTTTTTTGTCAACCGTTAATTTGTTCACCGTTCAATTTTTTTAATACGAAACTGATTTGATCATATAGCTATCGATATCCGATCAATGTGATTTTTTACAACATATAGTACTCGACGAGATCTACATATTGAACGGTTCAGATTATCAAAATAGAATCCATGGTGGGCCTCCATCGGCCCAACAGCACACTCCAGTCTGATCCCAGACTGGACAGAAGCCATACCCTTTACAAAGTACCCTGTGTCCACTTCAAGCCCTGGCCTGTCACTTCCAACTTATGAACATTGGGTTAAAACCTCTCCTTAAGTTTCATCACCTGAAAGTGTATAATAATTATAAATACATGACAAAATAAAAAATATTATATTAAAAATATAAGAGTATAAAGTCACATGAATAATTATTTAAGCTAATCAATAAATACTTTAGTTCGAATAAAAAAATTATTTTAAATAATAAAAATATAATGCATAAATCATATAGCTAAAATAATCATAATCACGATATAGAACAGAATAAAAGGTTAATGGATCCATGACAAATAGAGAGTCACTAAAATGACTAATAAGAAGCGCAATGGTTATTTAAGTTCCCTAAGACATGAGACCTCTGTGGTAGTACTTACACAATACATCATCAAATATCAAATCAAAATCGGATTTAATAAACAGTTTATATTCATAAATTTCCATTTTAAACAAATAGGGTTTATTAAGAAATAATATATTTGAAATGCTAATATAATTTATAAGCATGATTTACGTAAAATAGTTTATAAGAACTCAAATTATAATATAACTCACCTCAATATAAATTCTTAATTTTTACTTTCCTGAAATTTTAAAAATATTTAACAGAATTTAATTTATTTTATAATTAATATACACCAATTAAATTAATCTATCGTAACCACTAGACTTCTAAGATAAATTGAATAATTACATTATAATTTACCGCCACCCTTTCTTTTAATTACTTTTTGGCCCAACAAATTGAATAATTACATCATAATCTTTTGATAAAACATAACGGCCTCTAATTTTAAATTAAATTACATTTTAACACATATAATTATAAAATTAATTATTTTTTTAACCACCATTAGTTGATAAAATTAATTAAACATGTGTCAAAGAAAGAGAAGGAGGGAAACTTCTAACCGATGAAATCTCCACTGATGGACCATTGTTGTCCTCGAGTGTACCACACCCTCATTGATCTTCTTGCTTCTGGAACGAAGCAACTTCGACCAAAACCCACTTTTCTTCTTCCCATCTCTAACCTCTCCTCTTTGAGCTCGAGCAACAGAAGCCATGGATTTACTTTTTGTAAGCACATTTTTGGCACTCCTCAAGAAAGACATGGTGATGGACTTTTTTGCCTCTAAAGCCAAACTGTATACACTATGTACCGGAGATGACTCAGAAGAGTGATGGGAAGAAGATAAAGAAGAACAGGAAGAAGCCATGGTGGTGGTGTTAGTACGTGAACTTGGTGAAGATAACTGAGAGAGTCTCTCTGACAAACAAACCGAGCAAACACCCGGTGATTGCCTGTGTTTCAGGTGCTTCTTGCACTGTACATCGGACTTTGATTGATTGATTTGGTGATTCTTTGATATCTTGTTTTTCATTTTTTGTTTTGTTTTGTTTTTTTTGCTTTTGCGCTTGTTATAGTGCATGTATGTTCATATACCGAGTTTCCATGAGGGTTCCAAGTGAGCTTCGTTGTGTGTTTCACAAAATGACTTTTTTGACTGAGGGTTCCAAGTGAGCTTCGTTGTGTGCTTCACAAAATGACTTTTTTGACTGTTTGTAAGTTTGACAGGTTTGTTTGAGGATTTGGTGGACAGTTGAGATGAAAGTGGAGCGTACACGTGGGATTGAATGGAATAGTCAGTCGAATGAGTCAGATACCGAGTTTAAAAAAAAAACATCTGAGATGCTTTATGTGGAAAGCATCTAGCCTTTATGTGGAGAAATTATACTCCATTTATATTTAAATAAATGTTTAATTGTTTCCCTGAAGGGATAAATTAGTAGTGAAACCTATTGTTTTAATTAATAATAGTAACGTTAGAGCATCACCTAAATTTGTCACTATAATATATAAGAATTTTAAAAATTAAATATTTTAGTATTTAAAAGTAAAAATTTTGTTATAAAAGATATTTATGAACAAATTTCCATCGTTATGAGGATTATCGTTAAAAGGTCAACTCGAAAAGTCAAAAACAAGACTTTTAACGATAATTTTTAAAATGTCACTAATAAATAGATTTTTAGAAACAATATAATTTGATTTCAAAATGTTTATTTTTTGAGACAAAAAATTTGATCCTGAAAGGATAATAATTCGTCACTAATATCTAATTTTTGTTACCAAAAATATAATAATGACACTTTTCGTAACAAAATTATTTAGTCTATAAAAAATAATTTTACCCATAAATTTAATTTCTAAAACCTTAGGTTGCGTTTGGTAGAGTTTTCTAAATGTGATTGTAAGTTTTGGAATTATGATTTGAGTGTGAAAAATTTGTTTGGTGAATGAGTTTTGAAAAGAGTTTTGAATTGAGTAGGAAAATTTTGATGTGACATGTAATATTTGACACAAAAATTTACAACTCATAACCAAACACACAACTCAAAATTCTATTCAAATCTTATAAAAAATTTTAAAAAATTTTGAATTTTTTTTTAATTTAAAATATAAAAAACATAAAAAAAATACACTGTTCCCACCAACCGACTAGATGTCTGAGAGGACGACCCGTAGCCCAAAATTTCCCACATTGGACTGAGTTTTCAAAAGTGAGTAGAATTAATTTTTAAAAACCATAAACAAGCACCACACTCAAATGTAATGGTAGAATTAAGTTTAGAGAGTTCTACCAAACCAGAGCCTTTTTTGTAGTGTGCCCTTGGAACAATGAATAATTTCTCCTTTAAAGGTGGGCCAATGTGGAAAAACTGTATCCATTCCAAATTAGAAGCAGAAAGTGAATTCAACTATAAACAAACAACAATCAAAGTGGATTTTGGGTATATATAATTATGATCTCTCTGTTGTATTATATTTTTAATGAGAAATTTTTATAATTGATTTGGTGAGATTTTATAATTGAATTAGTGGGGGAGAGAGAAGGCAGCCCCTTAAATTTTTTTTTTTATTAGCAAAAATTTTTTTATTGATAAAAAAAGCAAGATACATGCATAAACTTATATCAACAAAGAAAGAAAGTGCAAATAGCATCATAACTAACCTTACCAGTCCCAACTAGGTTGGCACTGATAAGGAAGCGCAATCTTTATCAAAAAATAAGAATTTTTTGCACTTCCCTTAAGAAGGCAGCCCCTTAATACTTCAAAATTTATCAAAAAATAAGGTCGGACTTTGGTGTACCATGTAACCCTTATATGTATATTAAAAAATATTTTTATTATTGGTGAATTATTTTTAGCGAAATGACATGAAATCTGAAATTCTTCTTTGAAACTACATTCATTTGGAATGCTGCTATGGTTTTGGCATGTCAAGCTATTGTTTATTTATTTATTTATTTAAATTTATGCTTAAAAATTTATTATCTTTACACAATTGAATTCCTACTCCTCTCTTCTCTTATCTGGGTAATCATTTTTTTAGTATAGCATAAGCATGTTCTTTTGGAGAAGATGACAGGACATGAAAATCAGTAAAGAAACTGCTGTTAATGCCATGTTTTGGTGATTTTAAATTTTCAAAGTTGTTAATCAAATCTTACCTTCCATCAACCATGCCAACGAAATAAAATAAATGAAATGAGGGAAAATTCTAACAGATGAAAAAACATAAAATCTCCATTAATGGACCTTTGTAGAACTGATCACCCTCCCTATCATAACCGTCGAATGTACCGAACCCTCATTGATCTTCTTACTTCTTCTGAGGAAAAACAGCTTCGACCAAAACCCGCCTTTCTTCTTCCCATGTCTAACATCTCCTCCTTGTGCTCGAGCGACAAAGGCCATGGATTTACTTTTTGTAAGCACATTCTTAACACTCCCCAAGAAAGACATGGTCGTGGACCCTTTTGGCTCGGAAACCACAGAGTAGAGATGATGGACCGGAGACGACTCAGACGAAGTGTAATGAGAAGAAGATAAAGAAGAATAAGAAGAACAAGAGGAGGCAATGTTGATTGTGTTAGTACATGAACTTGATGAAGATAACTGAGAGAGTCTTTCTCTCAAACAAACCGAGCAAACTCCCGGTGATTGCCGGTGGTTCGGGTGTTTCTTGCAGAGCACATCGGACTTTGATCGGCTGATTTGGTCATTCTTTAATTTCTTGTTTTCCATTTTTTTTTTTGTTTTTATTTTTGCTTCTTGTTGTGTGTGTGTATGTTCATACAGTGTTTGTTTGTTTGTTTTTTTTTCCTTTCTGAAAAATGCCTTTTTGACAGTTTGAGTTTGAAAGATTTTGTTGAGGATTTGGCGGACGGTTGGGATGTAAGTGGGGGCTGAGATGCTTTATGTGGGATAGTGGGTTGGCTGGAGTGGAAAAATTCTACTCAAATTAGAAACAGAAAATGAAATCCAACTAAAAATAAGGAAGAAGCATAAAATTCGATTACAGAATTGGTCTAATTTCTGTTAGATTTTTTTCAAAGAAATTATTTGGAAGTGAGAAATCTCGGTAACAGTTTTAGTGAGGTTATATGACTGAATTAGTAAGAGATAAAATGGTGATACATATCATATCATGATACTAAATATCTATCTATCTAAGCTTCTCTCTCAGGCCCAGTGTATATTTTTTTATGGGTAAATTACATTAACACCTCTTGAGGTTTATATTTATTATAATTTTTCCCCCTCACTTTTTAGAAATTACATCCCTTTTCTTGAGATTTAAAATTTCATTACAGATTTACTGTAGGAAAATCGGGAATTAGCGGCATTTTTAAAATGCCGTAATAGGCTGAAAAAACGCCGCAAAAAGATAAAACAACGTTTTTAAAATTCGTTGCTGATGCGGCCGTCGCTGTATCTTTGTGGCGTTTCAAAAACGCCACTAAAGATTTTAAACGACGTTTTTTAAAACACCACTAATTCTTTGCCGCTGTTAACTATGCACGTTAGAGGGGTTATCTATGACGTAACGATGACGATATTTTGCGACATTTTTAAGAAAAACGCCACGATTTCTCCTTTTTTATATAAAAAAAATCAAAATCATAAATAATGATCTTCTGACTTTTGTTCAAACCAAACCTATATCGTCTGTTACCATTTTCAAAATATATAACCATAATGTGAGTGAGCATTCATTTTTCAATTTTTCATAAAAAAATAAAATAAAATAAAACCCCTTAAAACACAAATGACAATATAAAAAAAATAAAAATAAAAATTGTTAATATTTTCTCATTTTAATAAAGAAATAAATAATAATATTCAGTGTGCTCTCCAAATTCTCTGAAAATAACTTCAAAGCTCTCGTCAGCTTCATCAAGTCATCCCATCATCTTCACCAAAATAATGATTATATACCTGAATCATCCAATTCCATTAACACAACTTCAATAAACTTGAATGGTTGGAAAATCTACATACTCCTGCATACCATGTCAAGAACGTTAGAAAGATAAGAAACTATGAACCAGCATGACTAGACTAAGAAAGGTAAGAAATTATACTTAAAAAAAATCTGGCAAATAGAGAGAGTTGTACCACACCTTTATAAAGAAAGGTAACAGACAAACCTGAAGCATAAATAGAGAATGCTATGAACCTGAACCATGTGCACAACTACTAAATCTCATTAGCAAATCTTTGAAAAGCATGCTATGAATAGTAACAGAAACTACAGCATTTTAAACGAATCAGCATGCTATGAATGTATACATGTATACGGATCCATCTGGTTTCAAACGAATCAGCACCGCATCATCATCAAATCAATCGGTAACTAAATAGAAATTAGATCCCTAGGTGTCGATAAGATGGTAAGATGAGAGGATTTGTTATAACTTAAATCTACCTAATAGCTATATGATGTAATATAGCAGTATATACTTCCTCCACACTGTTCTTCCCAAGCCTTACCAAAAACATTTAGTATCTTAAGGTAGACACCAAATCACAGTACCAAATCATAGTACCTAGTTTTGTGCTGGTCTTGCGATTGGCTTAGAGTCCAAATCATAGCAGACTAGAGCCCTGCCCTCAATAAAATAAATGAACCCATAATAAGCTTATAAATCTTTTGATAGTAGTAAAACAAACAACTAAACAATGGTATATGATTATTTATTGGCAGATTTGGGTAGAGGAATTGTAGATTCTCTAACAAGAAATAGATTCATATCAAATAGTGTTACATCTATGAGATTGAAAAATAGGTTTATCAAAGAGTATTTATCAGGACCAACAACCAAGGCGATACAATTTACAAATCTATGTCTGAATGATAATTATTAAAACAAATCATATTGCATTTACTTTCAAGACATTGATCGGCAACACAATTCAATATCGAGAATGGTAGCCAACATTATCAGAAGAGAAAGTACATAGAGCAAACCTTGGGGTTTTTGAAGATGTCACTTGGATCATTTATCACAAACCAACCAAGTCACCAACCAGGGACTATCAATTGCTTTGACAAAGAGCCAAGCGTGAGAACCGGACCAACCGATCCAAAGACTCCCATCAACACAAAAAGGATTAGCCCTGAAAGCAAGGTGGACATAAACTTCATCAGCAATTACAAGAATTTTCATCCTTTTTGCAGTTTCAACAATCTCATTGCAATAAATCAGTTACTAGAAAACCCCATGCTTATTGTAACCATAAAACCAATTATGAAGTGAAGAATACCAAACCTATAGTAGCCTTCACATTTGCAAAAATCGAAGCTACTAGAAATGCCAATGAAATTTGCAAGTTTACGTAGATGAAATAAAACACAAATTGGATACTATAGTCATTGAGTGTGAAGAATTTCAACCCTGAATCAAAATCAATAGTCTTGAAGTTAATTCTAAAAGTTTTAAAGATCTTCAGCCCTCTTTACCGGTACAATTTCAGCAAATAATTGAGAGTCAAAGGAAACCTTTATATGCTGATTTTACGTTCTTTCCAACACCCTTTCACTATTATCCCAAAATTATAGGCTCTTTGATTTGGAAAACATAGCTTCCAACTTGAAAAATAGCTAGCAGACACACCTTGCCCCTTAAGATTTAGCAATAATTCAAGTGTTGCATTTATAGGAAATAATCTAGTGTTCTTCGTGTTACATCCAACTCTCCCCTCATGGGTACTGGCTCAAACTACAACCAACAACAGACATGTACTTTGTGAGCTTTAGTGGCCACTGTAGTTTCAAGTGAGACAACACAAAAAATACGGTAAAAAAAATAACACCAAAGCTAGATTTCCTCCATTATCCTAATAATAATTATAATATAGCCTGTGTTAGAAGTGCCTGTATGTGTGTGCGTGTGCACGTGTGAGAGAGAGACCTGAATAAAAGTGCAGCCTGAAAACAGTCATTTAGTGCGAAAAGTGTCCAACCCACTAACCAATCATACAGAGAATTTTTTTACAATTTGAAAGATAATTCCTGTATCTTCTTGAAAGACCAAAAAAAAAAAAAATGGTCTAATGATTATGAAAATTGGTTTAGTCAGAGGAACAATGTACAGCATACACAGAAAAGAGCAATCGGTCAGCAGCAATAACATAATAATTAGCAGAATGGTTTCACTAGTATGAACCACCAGAACACCATTTTGAAACAGTAGGCAAAACTTTCAGGTTTCCCAACCAATCGCTGCAAGAAAATCAGGAATTAGCGACATTTTTGAAACGCCGCACTAGGCCAGAAATGTTCATGATCATGCTTAGAATATTAATTTTGAGACCACACTCAGAATTTGCAGAAGATTCATTACCATTTCACATTCACAGAGATTTTCTCACAGTAAACTCTTTAACTCACCAAATCCACTTCCTAGAATATGTTTTTAAAACAATAAAATATGGTGGCAATATAATCACTTCCACGCCCCTCGCTATCTCGAATTCTGAATTATCCAATTGTAATCCTCACAACACATTTGGAGAGCCAGTTTCCTTAGGGTGAATAATAATAAACCTTTTTCCAAACCCGATCTACCATGAAATTTACAGATCTATAAAAGCATAAACCTTTTCTCATACCTGATCTACCACGTATCTAATTTCGACCAGATCTAGCAAAAAATAGAATAAAAAAAACGAAGAAAAAAAATTATGAAATCAGAGATCTAGAGAACATGTTTGATACCTTAAGGGCCTGAGGAGCAACTTCCCAACCCAAATGCGGCCTCGTTCTGGGACGACGATCCATGTACACGTCTGAAAACTCGATCATACGTTCCATCTCCATGATCGAACACAGATAGACCAAACAGAGTTTGGAGAGAGATAGAGATTTGTAAAGAAATTGAAGAGAGAAGAAGAGAATCGAAGAATGATAATGATCTGATCTGAAGAACAGATCGAGATCGAGTTCGAGTTCGATGAAGAACAGCTAGAGCAAAGCCCTCCCTTGCTCTGCCACGCGTCGAATTGTCACTGGCTTGCACAAAATATGTAGCCAACAGGTGTGTGAAAGAGTGAGATCAGTAAAAGGGAGTGAGATCTGTGAGAATGAGATATGAGTGTAAGAATGAGAGAGACGGACCATGACGGAGATATGAGTGTGAGAGAGTGAGATCTGTTATGTGACTTCTTTATCTTTTTTCTTTTTTTCTTTTTTTAAGTAAAACACGGAAACCACTAAAAAAATGGCGTTTTTTTGAAATGATGTTGTATAAATGCTGTGGTATGCCAATTTTCTTGTAGTGATTATCCCCTGAGTCGCTGATGTAAATGCTACAGGGTCTGAGTTTTTGCTTTTTCCTTTGTTCTGTTGCATTTGGCTGGGCTTCTCCTTGCTTGCTTGGACATCGTTCACCTCGGCTCAATGGAGCCCGATGTGCGATGTATTCTGGTGTGAACTCGGCCACTCGGCCAAAACTTGACCTTTGATTGTTGTTCTGGGTCTGTACTACAAGTCATACTGTCCCAAGGCCACTGCCCATTTGGCTATTCTTCTTGTCAGGTCTCCTTGTTGTAGCTAAGACTTCAAGGGGTGTTCTGTTAGCACTACAATTTTATAGGCCTGGAAGTAATGGTTCAGTTTCTTTGAAGCCATTACTAAAGCTAGTGCCAATTTTTTTAAGGGTAGATACCTTGTTTCTGCATCGGCCAGGGTTTTCCTTACATAGTAAACAGCCCTTTGCTCCCCTTTTTCTTCTCGAATTACCACTGCGCTTACTGCGTGTTCTGAGACTGCTAAGCACAAAAACAACTCCTCTCCAGGTTCTGGATTTGAAAGAACTGGAGCTGTGGTCAGATACTTCTTCAGGTCGGTCAGGTCGGTCAGGGCGGCCTCGCATTCTTCTGTCCATAAACAGTCTGTGGCTTTCTTCATTAAGTTGAAGAAAGGTTTGCACTTGTCTGAGCTTTTGCTTATGAACGTATTCAGGGCTGTGGCCCTTCCAGTCAACATTTGTACCTGTTTTGCCTACGTCGGGCTCTTCAATTCCAGGATGACCTTAATCTGATTTGGGCTGGCCTCAATGCCCCTTCTAGTCACCAGGTATCCTAAAAACTTACCAGATCCTACTTCAAATGCATACTTCGCTACATTACGTCGGAGCCGATATGTTTTAAGGATGTCAAAAGCTGCTTTCAGGTCGGCCAGATGACCTTTAGGTTCCTTAGTCTTCACGACCATGTCATCGATGTAAACTTCCACCGTTCTGCCAATCAGGTGTTTGATCATCTTGGTTACCAGTCTTTGGTAAGTTATTCCTGTGTTTTTCAACCCAAAAGGCATCACTGTGTAGCAGTACAGACCTTTTTGGGGTGATAAATGCAGTCTTCTCCTCATTTGGAGGATACATGACTATCTGATGGTATCCCGTATAGGCATCCAGGAAGCTCATCCTTCCGTGCCCCGAAGTGGCGTCTACCAGCTGGTCAATCTTGGGTAGAGGAAAACTGTCTTTGGGGCAGGCCTTGTTTAGGCTGGTAAAGTCCATGCAGACTCTCAATTTACCATTTTTCTTCGTCAATGGTGTTAGGGCGTGTCATACATGCGTGTCAGCGAGTCAGCACTTGTCAGCAAGTCAAATCTATGGGGCGCGTGAAGATAGTTGTCTACGCGTGGGTCCTACGCGCCACCTCCTAGACATTGTTTGGGCTCGATTTTGGCACCACCTAACTTAATTTTTTGAGAGGAATCCAATGGTGGTCTCAGTTTTTTATTTTGACAAGTCTAAAATATGAAGTGTAATCTACTCTCTCTGTAGTGAAAGTGGGAGTGCAAATTTTCTACACTTCATCTTCTCCAACGAACCACTAAAAATACAAAAACAAACCCAAATTAGGGTTTATGATTTTTCTCAATTCGTAAATCGAAATCAGACCCATAAATTAGGGTTTGCAGATATGATCTAAATAGCGATGTAAAAATGGCCTACGAACCATAGGCAACCCGAGGTGGGCCCGACCTGCTTAGGCTCTATTAGGGCTCGGGCTCGAGCTCAGCGCTCAGCTTAGGACCCTCATTTTGAAGCTGGCCCGGCCCATCGGCCCAACCCGCTTGGCCGGCCACCTAGCCCAGCCCATCGACCCGCTCAAGGCCTACTCGGGAAGGGCTCGCCCAAGGCCCAATTTCATTTTTAGTAGAAAAGAATAAATTTTTTGTAGAAAAAATAGAAATTTTTTTTAAAAATGTTCAGGTCTGCCCAAGACCTGTCTAAGCCTAAGCCTAGGCCCAGGCTAGCCGCTCGCCCAAGGCTCGAATACCCTCTGGGCTTGGGTCTAATTTTCTGATCCGTTGGCCAGCCCGGTCTAGCCTAAATTTTGGCGGGAGCTCGGGCCGAGCCCAATTTACACCCCTAGATCTAAATAATATAGATTAAAATATGTGCAACTTCAAGATGATCAGAGATGATTCGAAAACCATCAATTTTATTACATGAAAAATATGTATAACTATTTTAATATTGCATACATAATTTAAATCATATTTCATGCATAAAAAATATGAAAACACCCAACAATGACTCTAATACCAATGTAGAAAAAATAAGGAATAATACAGCAAAAATACATAGATGGATACACCTTTTATGCTCAAACTGAGTCCGCGGATCATGTGGATGAATCACATGCCTCCATTGATGTCTTTGTATGATTACTAATAGTGGGATTGAACTACTAGATAACTACCCACACTATTCACAGTATAAAGGCTATTCTATGTTTCTATGAGGAAAGAAATAAGAGAGTATAGGAGAAGAGAAAACAGATTACCCATTCAGTTAACTTATTACTCTCTCAAATATAATATGTATATTATGTGGGAGAGTTATAACTACTCATAACTCTATCTCTTTAAGAAATGAGATAGTGGGTTATATATATTTTTTCCCAAGATAAGCTGATTCAAAATGAATCTCTCCTAACAAGATCTCTCAATGGGTCATGGGTCATGCCACCATAGGGTATGGGTTCTAAACCTAACCAAATTTCAAACAGTCCTAAACTCGCAAATGATTATGTTAGCATTTCAATGCCAACCTAATTGGAAGAGATTTGTACTCATTTCCCTTTTTTGATGTAACCTTTGTATTTATATATTGTGTTCACCAATAAAGATTTATTTTGTCAATCAAGAAAAATGACGAGTGGTTGTGTAATGGCTAAATTTACTTTTATGAAAATCAGTCATATAGTTTCCATATAGTTTCCCTGTACGATGGTGATTTCGTCAAAGGTTAACAATTCACTAGTTTTAGAGTGGGAAACTCAAAGAAATTCTAACAAGTAAAGATATAATTTTCGTTTAAATCAACGGCAATTGTATTTTAAAAGTGGATTTGCTGGTAACTCAGCACACTATCTTAGTGCAGGTAAATATTGTCTTTAAGAAAACATAATTCATAACACGATTCGAATTGTTTTATATCAACTTAGTATTTTTTTTTACAGAAGTTTGTCACTGATATGACATTGTCATCCTGTATTTGAGCCAACAACTATATGATGAGATCAAATATTGCCTCGAAGACAGGGCTGATCTTGAGATTGCTGAGGCCTAAGGCGAACTATGAAAATTGGACCCCTCTAATATAATTTTTTTTAATAAAAAATTTATGCATAAAATGATAAGTATACTTCCTAATTTTACGCATAATTTTTTTTTGTTCTACTTTCATCTTCTTCTTTCTCTTTTCATTTTCCGAACTATACTTCTTAGGAAACATGACTATAATCACACTTTAATCCACAAATTACAATCCACTGATTATCTCATATATGATAACAAAGAAATTATTAAAAAAAATAATTTAATGAAACAAAATTAGGGTAAAAAATTAGGAGAAAACAATTCAATTAAAACAGATAAAGACCTAATAAGGGAAAAATTATTTATTCAACTAAAATCTAATAGATAAACAAGGTACAAAAAAATTAGGGCAAATTTATTATTCCACTAACTGATAAAGGAAGAATGTAGAAAAAAATTAGGGCAATTTTATTTAATAAAATCTGATAGTGAGAGAGAGGACTTACTATGAGAGAGAGAGAGTGTGTGTGTGTGTGTGTAAGAGAGAGTGAGTTGCCGGAGGAGTGAGTGAGTGAGAGGTGAGTGAGTGAGTGAGAGAGAGAGAGAGAGAGAGAGATAGAGAGTGTAACAACCCTCATACTGATTACTGATTAATGACTGATTGATCACCAGTTACTGTTAAGCGGAACTGATAATGACTGATAACTGACCGATAATTGAACTGATTAAAAGTACTGAACTGACTGACTGAAATTGGAATCTGAATTAACTGAGTATATGTTAGTTAATCGCATTCTATCTGTTTGATTGTCTGATTATTTGTTCATGTTTATATGTTTAGACTGCTAATTGAAGGCCTTATCGGCGGCCGAATCCGAAATCGATTGATGTTTAATGATCCTTAGAATTAATGTGATTTTATAGTATAATTATCTGAAAACTGATTAGGTATGATTAAATTAGATTAAATTAAGCTAATTGCAGAGTTGGATTTAATTACAACCTTGCCACTAAGTGGGCCACTCACACACACACACACATGAGCCTTGTAAACACTCCACGTATTGATTAAACCCACACTTCTTCTCACATTTTGAGCCTCAACCGACCCTAGAGAGAGAGAGGCTTGAGGAGTTGGTTTTCATCTTGAATTGCTTGGAATTGCTTGAGAAATTGTTGAAGTGATTGCATATTTGAGCTCCCTTCTTGAAATACAAGACTTAAGGTAGCTCCATTGTCTTCTTATTCATGTTTTAAGTTGAATCTTGCATGATTTATGTCATATTAAAGGAGTGTAGAGCCAAACATGGTTTAGATGGTGAATTGAAGCTCATTTCTTGCATGCATGGTTGAATTAATGAGTTTTGAGTTGAATTCATGGTAAATGGTTACATGCATGCTCATATTGTTGTTATAGACCATGTTTCCATCTGATTTGAAAAGAATTGAGCTCTTTTGAAACAGCTTTGAAGCTTTAATTTGGTTTAAAACTCATGCATGACATGTTTGAATGTTGTTCTTGAAAATGGGTTTGATTATGGTTTTAATTGACTCACCTTGGGCTTTGATTTCTTAAAAATTGAGCTTTGAAACATGATATCCTATGTGTTTTTAAATGTTTTCCAGAAAATGGGCCCAAGAGGATTGGTTTTGATGCTTTTGAGCTTGGTTTTGGACCTGGAGCTCGAATCTGGGATTTCCAGATTTCAGTCGTCCGCTCGAGCGGGGGAAGTGCCGCTCGAGCGGGAAAATCGAGCTTCCAGCATCTTGCACTGTTTTACAGTCCGCTCGAGCGGAAGATTGGGCGCTCGAGCGGAGTCATGTCTCAAGCTCGAGCGGGCGTCGAGCGGGGATTTCACCCATCCAGTACCTTTACAGTACGCTCGAGCGGGAAAGTTTGCGCTCGAGCGAGTACCTTTGTTTGCCTGTACGCTCGAGCGGGGAAACCTGAGCTCGAGCGGGACTCTGTTTTTCTGAAAATCCTGAAAATGCTTTTAAATGTGCATTTTTGCATCCTCATCCCATCCTAGGCATAGAGACGTTTGAGTTAAGGCATTTTAGCCCTTCGGCGGTTGGCTCCTTGGACGCATGGAAGCGTCGAGGTTGGAATGCTAGTACCACACCTTGCCTACGAACCAACAGATAAACCATTGGCAAGACTACATAGCTCGCCGTTCGTTCTAGCGATTGAGAACGCATCATTACCCACAGGCTTCATCCAGCCTAAATTTACCACGTACAAAGGGAAGACAGACCCTTACATGCACTT
>NW_021028493.1:979940-1000165 GCF_004153795.1 Camellia sinensis
GTGGAACTTAATTTGGACTTGATTGTAGTCTTAAATATTGGTCTAAAGAACTAGTTTAGTAGTCAACGGGATCTACTTAATTATCGATTATAGGTTACTAGGAGGTTGGATCAATGGAACAAAACCTGAATATTTTTATTGGAATTATAAGCAATCTAATGTTTACTTTCGTTGCAATTGCTGTTCGATGCTATCATTTCAGCTCACTGTCACTGCAACTGTTTCTTCTTCTTTTTCTTTTTTCTTTTTTTTTTTTTTTTTTTTTTTTTTTTTGCAATTTTGGTACATAATATTCAACATTGATGCAATAAAAAAAAATTCAAAAACTCTCTAGTCGTCAAATTTGATATTATATTTATGATGTCACCTGCAAAAGAATTAAAATTTAGACAAAAAATGCAAATTTGTGGAGCATTTCAGCCATACTTATAGCAATATAAAATTATACAGAGAGAGAAAGAAAGAGGAGGAATGCAAATGTGTGAAACCTTTCAGCTATACTTATAACAATATAAAATTATATATATAAAGAAAAGGAGAGGGGGAAAGAGAAAGAACAACATAATAGTTTTGTATGTATTTATAATCAATTGAAATATAACTGTTTATATAGGAGGAAAGAGATGTAAAATTGGATAGATAAATATAAATTTAACTTTAACTTTATTATATATTCAAATTCAAATTTAAATTATCTTTATTTTTACTTTTGTTAATAGATATAGATTATCTTTATATAGATTTTCAATTCAAATATTTTTGAATTTTATGATAGCTCTCTCTCTCTCTCTCTCTCTCTCTGTTCTTTTTCTTTTTTTGTTGATAAGTTTATATTCGGATAACTATTGTTCTAAGAGTATATAGGCCCTGTTTGGTAGGGTTTATTTTCAGCTTATTTCAACTTTTAGCTTAATTTAAGCTATTTTGATGTGTTTGGTTCAGTTTAATAATACAGCTTATAGCTTTTTGTAAGTCAAAAATCAACTTATTTTTTGAGTGGGGGAGGAGAAGCTTAATTTATAAGTCAAAAATCAGCTTATGTTCACAGTTATAAGTTATAAGCTGTTAGGCTATAAGTTATAATCACTTTTCCACAGCTCTACCAAACGGGGCCATAGTGATGTATAGCACCATTTTCTGCGTGCATCACATTTTCGTACCGATAATAAATATTGCAGCTTCTTGATGGAGCTCTAGTCATGATGCATTACCATTCACTTTATCCTGTGTTTGGATCTTGAATTTGTGAAGGGATTTGTGGAGTGAAAATACAAGAGAAAGGAAAGGTGAATGAAATATAAGATATTTTTATTAAAGAAAAGGAGAGTAAGAAGTTCTAGGTTTCAATATAAGCTATAACAGAAACTCTAGGTTTAATTTTGTAAAAGATCAGGCAATCATATACCAAAGTAATCCTAAAAGTAAAGAGTAGCCCATCAACAGGAAGAAATCAACTTACCTAGGTATAACCTTGACCTAAAACACAAGCTTAACACACCAAAAGACTAAGGTTGTGAAATATATTTAATTAAGTCATATTAGAAGATTTAGTCTAGACAAGTGTAACTAATCAATCATAATGCGCTCTTGGTTTCATTTAGTTATAATCACCAAACCAAGGTATAAAAAATTGGTAAGTCATATTGTTGTCGTGGTTAAGTACAATTTGCTTCTTATACAAGTTAGCCTTTAGGAGATATGAGATCAAATTAGAATGGATAGTTTAAAACAAACCCAAACTAAATCCACCCATGTTTTAAACTAACTAACCTACAAACCCACTCATTTAGTTATGCAACTCGAGGAAAACCCATTGGATTTAAAGTTCATCTAGCTAACCTATACCTGTTTATCATGTCATACAAACCAAAACCGAACCAAGATCACCAATCCCTCACCCAATCCATTAGCTCTCCAATATAATTTCCTACTTGTGTTTCCCCAATTCTTTGCAATCTGGAGGAGGTTCAAGCAGTCATTTAGCCTTCAGTTACCTTTTAAATTTGACTTTCTTAGTGCTTGCTTTCATTTGAAGGAATAATAGTTTGGTCTTTATTAGGGGTGACCATGGGTTCAATGGTAAACCCTTAACCTAATAACCTTGAGGTTATGGGTTCAAGTTTCAGGGCAACCACTTTGTGTACTATGCCAAAGGTTAGGTGTGTACCCAATCTTTCCCCTGCCAAACACACCTTAATGTGTACTAATTGGGTAATTTTTATTTTTTTTTTAGCAATTTATTTCTTGAATCTATCATAATCTATCAAGAGCATTGTAGAAACTTTTGGTTTCTACATTAATATGTTTCATACTTGAAATGCTTCTAGTATGCTTGATAGTACCGATTTAGATTGCACAACTAGGATGCAATCATTAATGGTTCATGCATACATAAATAGCCTAGTCATCTTGGATGAAGTTCTTCTTGGATTGTCCAGTTTGGATAGTTCAGGAGCACAAGTCTATTTTATAATTAGTAGTCCTATCTCTTACAGTCCATCTCGTAGAGATTTCGTGTAGCAGTTTCTCATGTTCTCTAGGTGCATACTAGACAAGGTGTAGCAATACACCTAGTCTATGTCGTGTACTTGGAGAACCATAGGGAGATGTTGCCAAAATTTCATTAGAGATTAATAGAGCAGTATGACCTGCTTTTTATACATTCCTGAATGGAAAAGTAGGATGAACCAATATATTAGAGACCAGTTAGAGGTGAATGATGTCATGTCGCATGCATTATAAGGTACTTCATTGAAGTTAAGATTAATTAAAATGAAATGTTAATTTTGAACTTCGTTGACTTAGCAGTGACATTTGTAGTGTAAGACAGAGTCAGATGGACAAAAGTTAGATAAATCAACATAGGTTGCACTCGGAATACGTACAAGGGTTTAAGGAATTTATTAAATTTGCATGAGAAAATAAGTCGTTGTTGAATGAAGTCACATGCCCATGTAAACGGTGTCGTAATGTCAAATTAGTGAAAAAAGGCCTATTGGGGAAACATTTAATGATCAACGGGTTTCTTTCAAGCTACACCAGTTGGATTTTTCATGGGAAGAATTTGTCGTCGCCTGTGCCACACAATGTGGGTGTTTGGTCCAGCTTTTTTCACTCAACTTATAGCTTTTAGCTTAAAAAAAGCTAAAATTAACTGTTTGTTTCAGCTTAAGCATACCAACTTCAACTTCTAACAACTTTTTTTGAAGGCAAAATAAGCAGAATATGAGAAGCAGCCCCAGGGGTGCTTCTGATTCTTAGATTAAGCGGAGGCGCAACTTTGAGGGCCACAATTACTTAAATGCCCTTCACTAATTTAAAATATTACCAAATTGCCACTATATAAATCACAAAAGGTCACTGTTCCCTCTCTGAAAAAGAGAGAGAGAGAGACTGGCGAGTTCCGGCATGAGAAAGGCGATCAGAAGACCATCCGTGAGGGATTCGAGTACAAGATTCATAACCATTAAAAGACCAGCCGTGATACGAGCACTGCAAGTGCCCATTTTCATCTATCCTACTTTCCTAAAAAAACACCAAAAACCCATCATCAAAATCCCAAAAATTAATTAAAAAAAAAACCCTAAATTGATCAAATTGGAGGCCGTACAAAGAGAGGAGCAAGACGATGGAGGCATTTGTCGTCGAAAGCGGCCCATTGGGAGGAAGATCAATCGAACCAGATGACGACGTCGCGATTAAGGAGCTGAAATGGGTTGGGATACGAGGGTTGAGGTCTTGGACAAGTGAGACAGGGTACCAATGGTCTCTCCAAGAGAACTTAGAGGAAGAGCTCTCTTCGTGATCTTGGATCTCGATTTCTACTCCGTCGGAAGCAAATTGGGATTGTTGTTTGGCAGCGGTGGTTTGAGGCAGAGCAACTACACGGAGAGGAGAGAGAAGTGACCTCCTCCGAGGTGTTGGAAGGAGAGAGAAGTGACCTCCTCTGAGGTCACTGTTCACAATTATTTATATAAATGGCACAATTACACAATTTAAATAAAGAAATAAATTACACAATTTTATTTCAATTAAATAACTTCTATTAAAAGAATTTTATAATTGATATTAATGAGAAAAAAAATGAAATGACTTCTATTAAATGAAATAAAAAAAATAAAATAACAATTGTTGTAATAAAATGTATCAATTTTTATATTAATTGATACTAATTATATTAACTTCTATTAATGAAATAAATTTTTTTTTATAAATTAAAATTGAAAAAAATGAAAAAAAAATAACAATTTTATATTTTATAAGGGCAAAAAGGACATTACACAACAAAAAGCTATTTTACAGCTTATTTAACAAACACTACTCAGCAACTTAAATCTATAATCCAACACTATTCCAAACAGATTAACAGTTTCTGATTAAAGTCATAATCTATAATCTGTTAAGCTATAATCTATAATCTATTTTAACAGCTACACCAAACGGGGTTGATGTACATGACCGTGTAAATGTGTTGAAATTACCAAAGTGTGTGGATGTCCTTGATAGAGCCTTGATGTCCGAAGCCAATATTGTCGCGTTGAAAAAGTCAACATCATCAACCGAATGGGAAAATAAGAAACAAAAGAAATAGAAAGTTGAAATGAATAGTGATTCAATGACCTCCATGACTGAAAAATCAAATGCAAGAACTTTTGGCAACACAAGTCGGGAAAGCAATGGAAACAATGGCACCTGTAGGGAGTGTGAGAAACAACATTGGAGCATTTATTGCCGCCTATCTAGAGCTTGTTTTAGATGTGGGAAGAAGGGACACTTAGCTAAATCTTGTCCACAAGCTCACCCAAACAATGATAGACCTATTACTAGTGGGGTTGGATCGAGACTGAAACCAAGAACAACTGTAACTTCTACTCCTGAGGAGAACAGTTTGAGGCAAGGAAGGGTTTATACCCTAGTTTCAGAGAGTGCCCAGAATATTGAGACAACTAACGAGATTTTATCTTAATTATGTGCACAATGTTCATGTGAAATTCAGTGTGAGAATAGTACACTTTTTGATTTGATATGACTTGTGAACATGTTGACTAAACTTATTGCATTATTGGAATTGTGAACTTATACTTTGAGTTCTATTGATGTGTAAACGGATATTCGAATTAACGAGTTACATGTGACTTGTTTGTTTTGGGCATAAAATCTTTAAAGGGATACGAGTACGCAATGAAAAACAAAAACGATGAGGTTGAACTATAGTTAATGAATGCCCTTATGACTTACAAATTGGTGTAAATTATATGAGACGCTTTGAAACTCTATGAATACAACAAATCACCTATGCTATGGAAACTGTTTGGACTTGTGAATTTTGAGCATATGATGGGTTAGTCCTTTACACCATACTTAGACAATGTACTATCTACTGTTATGTATGACAATTCGCACTATGTTGAAGCTGAATGGACATGGGAACATACCATGGTTGACTATGTTATGAAGTTATTTTTAACCATGGCTTCTTTTGGACTATTGTGATGGACTGATGACATTTACTCCAATTTTGCTCATGAAACCTATCTCCCATTGCTTATACGGAATAATACCTTGTCAGACCCCTTGCTTGTGAGATATTCACTAGACTAATAAGAACTGTTTGGGGTCTTGAGTAAGACTGAGAAATTGTTTGTTACACTACTGAAAACCTCTTGAAGTTTTTGACTATTAATCCAATTGCTTGATGTTCACCAAATGAAAATTATGATACTATTCTATGATCTACTTATGTCAAATGACTAAACTGTATCAATGACTTGCTTGTATGACATTCAGGACCTATATCATTGTTGAAATGTGTCGCCCCATGTTATTGAAATTCTGGGAAGGCCTGAGAAACATTGCTTCATCATTTGCCAGATTATTATGATCATGGGTTTTGGATACGGAAAAATTTGATTGACCTTATCAGAGAGAAATTAGTTGAGCAATGGAACATGGAATGATAAACGGAATCCGAAGTTGAATTGTGGAGTGGTATGACAAGTTTGGTGGACCAAACTTTCTAAAGTGGGGATAATGTAACGACCCAAACATGCATGTGATTAATTAGTCATCTAATTGCATGTTTATGTGTTAATAGATCATGTGATTGATATGAAAATTGCATGTCTAATAGTATAAATTATACGAATTTGTACTTATATCTGTTACTTGTAGGAAGACCAGTTGAAATTACAACTTTAAACTGGAAATTAAGGGCCTTAGAGGCGTCAGAAACTAAAACTGAGTACATATTTGGGATCAGCATAATTTTTGTGGCCTAATGAGAAGTTTCGTAAAAAATTGATTTAGACTAATGTAATTGGATTCAATTAATTCACCCCTTTGGTTAGTTCATTTTATATATATATATAGATGAGCTTTAGTTGGGCCTTAAACTCAACAAAACAAAAAAAAAATTAAGGAGAGAGAGAGAGAGAAAGAGCAAGAGAGTTCTAGAAAGCTTCAAAGAGGAAAGAATGAGAACAACTTAGAGGCTTGGAAACTTGGGAAAATTGAAGGGGAAAGTCAAGAATCTAGCTCAAGGTATGTATAAATTAACTAAACCCCTTGAATACGTCTTCAATTGGTTAAAATCAAGACTTAAAATGGAGATTTCGCATTCAAATGAGTTAGGGTTTTGAGTTTGGTCATTTAGATTCACAACTCAATAGGCTATTTGTTGTATATATGTTTTAAGCTTTTGCTAGCCCTACTTGTATTTTGATTTGTACAGGAAGGTCTTTGATAATCTTAGATTACTGGCCGGTGGGGCGGGATTCGAGTCGTGACATTGCACCTCTTATATCATCATTTCCATTCACTGTTTACATATTTTTCTACTTTTTTATTAGATCATCTTTTTTATCTTAAGTAAAATCGATGATGAGGACTTTATAATAAATATTCATTTTATATTATTTCAGTCACTGTGGGAGCCGAATTTCATCAGATCCATGGGGACGAATAAGCGTGTCTGGTCCGAAACGTAACCTCTATTCAGTGCATACCCCAATCAATCAAGGAGCCGAATAGAATAACCAGTACCTCAGCCAGTAGAACAGATGCCGAGTAAAGGTACATGTAACGGAACAAGGATAGGTCCAGCCCAAAGGCCCAAAGAGAATACTATAAATACAAGATCTACAGTTCTAGAAAGGTATGTGAGAACTATTAAGCTTAACTTAGAATACAAGCAATCTTGAGTACAGAGACTAACTGACTTGCTCGTCGGAGTGCTAATTTCGGCACCGCCGACCGGAGTGTTTATTCCTTTTTAGGTGACTTGCAGAGGATCACAAGCGTCCCCCAGGATCAGAAGAGTATTTCCAAACCATTCTCCACAGTCACATCTTCATTAATATCATTTATAATTTGCACATTTTAAAAAAATCAATAAAATTATGGTATTTCTTAAAAGCACATGATTGCTATAATTTAACATCATTATATAATTAACACCATGAATATTAGGGGTGGGCAACGGTTTAACCGACTCGCACAACCCGCCCAAACCGACCCTATTCACATGCATAAATAGGGCGGGTGCGGGTCTATTTTTTCATACAAAATCAGGTTCGGGTCAGACCCGACCCTACCTGTGCAAATCCACAACCCTTCCACAAATTATGTTTAAAATAAAAAAAAAAGAAACTCTCTCACATGTTGAATTCATTTTTTGGTCCTCCTTTCTCTCTCTCCATAGCTCTCTCTCTCTCTCTCTCTCTCTCTCTCTCTCTCTTATCTTGCTTACCTCTCTTTACCCTTCTTCCCATAGCCGTCACCACCACCATCTCTTGCCCCTTGCTCGATGTCTCTTTCATCTCCTCCCCATCGTCATTTCTCTCATATCCTCTACTGTCACCGTTATCTCTTGCAGATCAACCTTACTCCATCATCGTTGTCTCTCCATCCCCTTCTCTTCTCCCTGCTAGATCTGGAAAATCTATTGCCAAAAAAAAAAAGTGTTTCATTGCACGAAGGTACCTAGATTTAGAATCCTCCTCCTTCATTTATTTATGGTTTGCTTTGCTGGTTGTGTTTTGAGTTTGCTAACTTTTTGCTTTTGGTTGTGTTGTGTTGTGGGTTTGTAACTTTTTGTTTTGTTTATTTAATAAAAGAAAATGCTTTTGGTTGTGTTGTGTTGTGGGTTTGTAGACTTGTTGTGGATTTGTAACATTTTTCTTTGTTTATTTAATAAAAGAAAATGTTTTCATTGTTGTATGTGATGAATAATAATAATAAACTTGTTTGTAAATCACAAAAATAAGGGTGTGTTCGAATAGGTTGAATAATAATAATAAAGTCTAATTTTTGTCCTATACAAAACCTCCAACTGTAGTTGAAGCGCAAAAATAAAATTTCAAAAAAAAAAAGGTTTAATTCACAAACCACCTGCACAACCGCATGACCCACCCGTTCGATCCGCAACCCGCACTGTGGGCAGACGCAGTTCCATTTTTTCCCAACCCGCACCCTATCAGGCGGGTCCAACACGTCATCTAAACCGCACGAAACCGATCCGTGAACACCCCTAATGAATGTTATAAGTTTTAAATTCAAGAAAAAAGAAATGAAACAAAAAATATTTAAAAATAAACAAATGTGATAAAATTTATACATTAATTATGCTTTTGAAATTGTACTGATGTGAAAAAATATGTATCAAAAGAATTTGAAAGAGAAGACAATCTTCGCCCCGCAATCAAAAATCCTAGTTCTGCTCCTGACTTTTATGGAGGTGCAAGTGAACATTGCAGCATAAGACGTAGTACTCACTTGGATTCTGTTGTGAATAAAGTCACAAGGGTTCTGCGGTGCCTTAATAGGAAATTTTTCTGAGTTTTTCTAGATAATTTAAACTATTCATATTTTAGGGTTTGTTTAGTAAAACATTTATTTTTAAAATCCTAATTCCGCCCCTGACTTTTATGGAGGTGCAAGTGGGTTCGTATACGGTGCAAGTGAACGTTACAGCATAAGACATAATGCTCACTAGCCTGGACCTAGGGATTCTGTTGTGAATAAGCCACAGCGGGTTCTATGGTGCCCCGATGGGGGATCCTTCCAAGTTTTTTTGGATAATCTGAATTGTCTATATTGTGTGGTTTGTTAAGTAGATCATTCATGCAAAAAATCATATTGATTGGACATCTATAACTTCATGTCAAGAGCACATTTAGTTTTAAAAAAAAATAAACGGTTAACATGATTTTGATAAAAAAATTTAAAATAATTAAAAATGGATCATAGGGTTACAAATTTTCAATTAACTTGATTTTTTTTACAAGAATGATATATTTAATAGACTTTATAAAATAAACAATTCGAATTATCGAAAAAAAAACTCCTATCAAAATACCACGGGACCTGCTGTGACAATGCCACAGTAGTATCCCAAATCCCACTTGCACTTCCATGAGTGGTTTTCACTGGAACACAATTTTTCCTTTTCATTTAAGGCTCGTAAGTATATATATATATATATATAAAAAAAAATAAAAAAATAAATTGGGCCTAATGTAATTGGTAAATTCTTTTGGACCTTAAATAGCAATAAAAATTTGGAGCATTAAACGACTTGCTTACCCGCCTATGCCCAAGATCGGCCCTATCTTTGAGTTCGAATCTCCTCATGCTAGCAGTTGTCGTGAGATATCTTACGTTTCTTTGTCTAATAGAAAGATGTTCTTATTTTTTGGATCATGAGGGGAGGGACTTAGGAAAGGCCTTCTACATGTAACATTGGATGTTCAATTATTATTATTATTATATGTAATTTAGTTTAAAATATTATATTAAATATCCTATTCCACTTTCCTGAACACCTAGTTTGTTTGAACACTTGCCCAACTCACTTTCTTGAACAACTCACTTTAATCAATATATATGCTTTGTGAAGTGTACACACAACTGTTTTGGAGCTTTACTTCCTCACTCTTTACAAAACAGGGGAAATTGCATTTCAATGGTGCAATGAAAAAATATTTTCATTTTCATGATGGTGCAAGTTTCCTGTGTGCTTGGTGTAAATCATTATTGTGCATGGTGCAGGTTCATCATTTGTGTCAGAGTTATACCACAAAAGATTTCATCTACAGTGCAATTACTTTTCCACTATTCCACTAATTTGTTATTTCTCCTACAAAGTATCTCTTTAACAAAATTGTCTGATTTTGCAATTCCTAACAAGTATACCACTTGAATGTTAATGTTGATCAATAGTTTATAGTTATTTGAGTTAAAAGAGTTTTTTTCATTTTTTTATCATGTTTGTAATAAATGTAAAATATATCTATGTAAATTTTTATATCTACATTTTATTTTTTGAAACAATGATATCGAAATATTAGAATTTTATTTTATTTATTTATTTTTGTATGATTTGAATAGTCTAAAAAAAATAAAATTAATGTCTATCTTAAAAAAAATTCTTAATGTATCCATTATGAACCCCCTAAAAAAAAATTCTGGCGTTGCCGCTAGGAATGGACCTTGGGTCATGACCATGACTCAAGCAGTGCATTTTGCATTATGATAGTTTGCTCAGAAGAAAGGTGTTCTTTCTTAACGTAATCTCTCTTGGATCGCTGATTATCATACTTTTGCAGTTATTAATAATTAAAATAAAGGATAAATTACAAATATACTCTTTGAGATTTGTTTAAAATATAAATTATCTTCTGTAATTTAAAAAATTACAAATCCCTCATTGTTATAATTTTTTATTTAACAGAATTAACAAAAAAAAAATTCATAATTGCTTTCCTATACAATAATAAATTACCTAAATTATTAATTGAAATATATTTATAACATCATTAAAAACTGTTAATTAACTTGATGATTTATTAATAAAAGAGATAATTTATTATGAAATTAAAAATATCAAAGGGTGAAATGTAATTTATAAAATCACAAAAAGCGATTCACATTTGAATTAAATCTCAACCCTTAAATAAAACTTCACTATTGCTACATGTGCATAAGTAGGACTCTCTGTTGACAAATACAATACAAATTAATAAATTTTACAAATATTTTATTCCTCAAAGATATGACATACAATAATGAAGTTTCAGTATTTGAAATAGTGTTCAAATTGACTTGTTTTTTACAACTTCGCTAAAAGTTTCTTTTTTTTTTACTTTTTAATTTTTTTTTTTTTTTGTCACACACTACAAGAAAAGGGGGTAATTTTGAATTACTTTCCAAAAACAAGCCATTATATAATAGAGACATCTCAACCACCACATTTGTAAATAGAGAAAATATATAAATTTTATTACCCTTCACATCTGATCACTTAGGCCTGTTTAGTAACGTTTACATTTTCAATTTATATTTATAAAAATTTTATAAATTGATTTTTATTTATTTTTTATTTATTCTTAGAAAAACATAAAATACAAACGCGTTTGGTTTAGACAAAATATTTTAAAAAAATTTAAAATATAAAAAAATGTGAGAAATGACAAGTGGTGGCGGGTGGTGGGTGGTAACGAGTGGTGGCGGCGGAAGACAGTGGTGGAAAATGATGGCGGGTAGTGGTGGCGAAAGACGGTAGTGGAAAATGGTGGCAGATGGTGGGTGATGGTGGCAGAAGACGGTGGTAGAAAGTGGTGGCAAGTGGCGGAAGACGATGGTGGAAAGTGGTGGAAAGTGGCGGGTGGTGGCGGTGGAAGACGGTGGTGGAAAGTGGTGACGGGTTGGTGGATGGTGGTGGCAAGTGGGTGGTGGATGGCGAGTGGTGGCGGGTGGGTGGTGGTAGCGAGTAAGTGACAGGTGGTGGTGGGTTGGTGGGTGACGGTGGTGGTGGTGGGTTGGTGGGTGACGGTGGCGGGTGGTGGGTGGTGGCGAGTGGGTAGTGGTAGTAGTGGTGGTGGTGGTGGCGGTGGGTGATGGATGGTGGCTGATGGTGGTGGCAGGTGGGGCTGCTGGCGGGTGGTGGTGGGAGCGGATGGATGGTAGTGGCGGGTAGTGGGTGGTGAGTGGTGGTGATGGTGATGGTGATGGTGAGTGATGGTGTGGTGTGGCGGCGGGTGGTAGCAGGTGGGGTAAGTGGGTGGTAGTGGTGGTGGCGAGGGGTAGGTAGGTGGTGGGTGGTGGCTGGTGGCGGGTGGTGGGTGGTAGTGGCAGGTGGGTGGTGAGTGGTGAGTGGTGGTGGCAGGTGGGTGGTAGTGGCGGAAGACGGGGGGGGAAAATGGGGGTGGGTGGTGGCTAGTGTTGGGTGGTAAAAAAAAAAAAACTTAAAACTTAAAACGGAAACACATTTTTTGAGTTTATATTTTTTGGTTAAATTTACAAACTGAGACTAGGGATGGCAATAGGGGTTAATGGGGTGGATATTAATTCTCCATCCCCATTCTCCTATAATAAATTTTTCCCATTCTCCATTCTCCATGGGTACCACCCTCCCCATTTCTTAATGGGTTTGGATTTTTCCCAACCCACTTTAATCCCCATTTTTATTTTATTTTTATTTTTTATATTTAATGTTAACAACCATTTTTTTTTTAATATATTTAATGTTAATAATTTTTTTTTTTTAAGGTTTTAGCTAAATATACATTTGAGAGAGAGATTTATGATCTGAAATTGGGCCGTGGTAATGGCCGGACAAATTTGGGATGAACACATTGGGCCGTGGAAGTTTTGGGCCTGTTTAGAGAGTGTTGCTCGGTCAATGCTAGGCACTGACAAGCCGGTGCTTCACGCACAAGGACCGGTCAAGTGAGGGCTAAGCCGAGTTGTTCGCTGCCTCACTGGGCTCCACGGTTCGAGAGTTAGCTTCGTGGGAGCGCCAACGTCCAACTAGCATGAGCTGAGCTGAGCCAAGCTCGGCTCTGCCGGAATGTAGCCAAGCACAGTCGATATTGAACATGGCCTGGAGTAGCTCGGTTATGGAGCGCTTGGGCTTAAGTGTGGAATGGTCGTTGGTAGCCGAGATAATGTTGACCAGCTACCGAGCTCCCAGCAGAGTAGGCTGGCAATTGGGATTAGGTGATGCTCAGCAAGATTTGTGCTGACGGATTGGATAGCAGAGCCACGTGTCGAGAGATCACTCGGAGTAGATTTGGGGCGCAGAGGGTATATAAGCATGTCTGCGCCCCCCATACGCGCACGGACGAACATTTTGGTAAGAAACTCTTACCCTCAAACTCTCTCCTCTCTCTCACTCTATCCTAAGGTGTGTGCTAACTTGGTCATCGGAGGGGTTTTCCGGCCACACACCGCCGGGTAGCTCACCGCCGTTGTGCTTTCAGGCGATCGGACAGAAACGAAGCTTGGAAGAAAGGAGTACGGGCTTGCCGGAATATTTGCTCCCCGTACAATTGGCGCCGTCTGTGGGAATCTTTGCAGATAAAACCTTGTCTTCCAAGCTCATCCGATCGCTTTCTATGGCGAACAACGAAGAGATTCCGCTGTCCGCCATCGATGGAGCCACTCCGGAGTCAGGCAGACGGAGAGAGGGACACCTCACCATTACTTCGATGGGGGACTTGGAGACATTCCCAGGAGGACAGTCGGGAGACGAGCGGGATAAGCGCGAAAGAAGTCATGGTCATTCACGGAGTTCAGACGGTCACCGGCGGAGGAGAGACTCACACGCCAGATGTCTGGAAAATAAGCTGAAGGACCAGGACGCCGTCCTCCGGCGAATGGCGGGGGAGATGGAGGAGCTGAAGCGGCATGTCCAAGGAAAGGGTGTAGCTAGAGTGGGAGACCACAGTGAGCGCACCCAACCCCGCCGTTCAGGTAGTCAGAGTCAGCGGCACACACCGTCCATCTCTATTACCAGAAGTTACAAGGTTGGTGATTCCGATGTGCGCGCAGAGAAGTCCAGCGTGCAAGATAGCACTTACCAGCCCTCACGTCCGGCGACGACGTCGAGGTACACCTCTTCTGCTCGATCAGAAGATTTGCAGGCAATCTTGGAGGAACGGACTCGCCGGCGGGAGGCACAGAGGATACCGTCTTTCCAGCGATTATCCTACGGGGTTTACGCCAGCGAGGAGGTCAGAACCACTTCTGACAGGTCATGGCCGGACATAGGCGGAATGATGCTCTTATGTGCCTCATCTTTCCGTCAAGTTTGGGCGAACTGGGCTTGAAGTGGTTTGAAAAGCTTCCGAAGGGGAGTATTGAGAGGTGGCATCAGCTGGCCGAAGCCTTTGTCACGCGCTTCAAAACTAACACCAAAACACCAAAAGAAGTTGATCACCTGCTGAGTGTCAAGATGGAACCGAGCAACACATTGAAGGCGTACAACTCCAGATATTGGGAGACCTTCAACGAGATCTTGGATTGCCCGGTCAACCTTGTAATTATTCAATACAAGCGTGGTCTCCTAGTCGGACATAGACTGCGGGACTCGCTTACCATGCACCAGCCGACGACCATGGGCCAGCTCATGCAGCGCATCAATGAGCACATCCGAGTCGAGGATGATGTGTCAGCATCTACCGTGAAGGCAACTCCAGTAGCAACAGACAAGAAGACAGCAGGCAAAGTGCACGCAATTAGGCAAGAGTCCAGCCGCTCAAGTGACCGAGTAGAGGAATCAGACCGTGGCTCGAATCGCAAAAATCGGGGTAGAGGACGTCGGAATGACCGGGATGACTACCCCCAAGATGACGTAGTGAAGGCAAACAGAAGGTTAAAGGGAAGAACTGGCATAACCACGGTCTTCAAGATTCCAATCTATTGCATACTTAGTGAAATCCGAGACGAGGAGTATGTCCAGTTTCCTACTAAGTTGGGCGATAAACAAAAGGGCCTCAATCCGCGGTATCGTTGCACATTTCATCGGGAGCGAGGCCACCGGACTGAGGATTGTTTTCCTTTGAGGCAACACCTGGAAGAGCTAGTCGCGGCCGGACACCTAGACCTTTACATTGATGGGGGCGTAAAGGCGAATCAGGCTCCGGTTGAACCCAGGGGACAGGATGACCGAGATGCGCCACCACAAGGAGTTATTAATGTCATCCACGACATAGTGGAACCGAAGCGTGTTTGCGAACTCCGGGGTATGATAAAAAAGGCAGAACATATGAGGGAGGTTTTGTCGGTACAGCCTGCCATCGAGAAGGGGAAGACCATAGAGAAAGATGTGATTAGTTTCACCTCAAGGGATCTGGAGCGTATTCAGACGCCGCATAACGATGCCTTAGTAGTAACACTCCGTGTCAAGGAATTCGATGTCAAATGGATCTTGATCGATCAGGGAAGTTTGGTCAAGATCATGTATTACGACGCGTTCAAGCAGCTCAAGCTCCGGGAGACAGATTTGGCTCCGGCAACTTCGCCACTGGTTGGTTTCAACTCACAACCAGAGTGGCCTTTGGGAAAGATTATCCTGCCGGTCAAAGCGGGATCCGTGGTCAAGCAAATGGAGTTCTGGGTGTTACAAGTTCCTTCTAATTACAATCTAATCCTTGGAAGGGGATGGCTTCACGCCATGCAAGCTGTAGCGTCGACCTACCATCAGGTGATGAGATTCCCCTCGGCTATGGGGGTAATCGAGGAGATTTGGGGAGATCAAGTCATGTCCAAACAATGCTTCGTGGCAGTGAACGAGAGCTGGGCTGCCAAAGGCTTCGTTCAAATGATAGAAGGACTGAAAGACCAGGGAGTTCTTGACGATGTGGGCACCAAGGCAGAGGACAAAGCTGTTGAGGAATTGGTGGAGGTGCGAATTGATATGGAGCGGCCGGATAAGTTCTTCCTGCTCGGTTCCGGCCTCACGGCCCAAGAAAGGACCGAGATGGTTGAGTTTTTGATGACCAACATCGAAGTCTTCGCATGGTCGCCTTACGATATGCCCGGCCTCGATCCAAGTTTTATCTGCCATCACCTCAATGTCTTCCCCGGAGCAAAGCCAGTCATTCAACGAACAAGGAGATCGGCGCTTCATCACGCCGAGGTAGTTGCAGAGGTAGTGAAAAACTTGCTTGAGGCACGAGCAATTCAAGAAGTGCACTACCCTCGGTGGGTTTCCAACACAGTAGTGGTGCCCAAGAAGAATGGAAAGTAGCGAGTTTGTGTCGATTATAAGACAGTTAACCGAGCTTGTCCGAAGGATAGCTTCCCTTTGCCTCGTATTGACCAGCTTGTGGACTTGACGCCTGGACATAATCAGCTCAACTTTTTGGATGCCTATCGCGGCTACCACCAGATTGCCATGCATGGGCCCAACTGAGAGATTACTTCCGTCATGACTCCAAGGGGACTCTTCTGCTACCGAGTCATGCCTTTTGGTTTGAAGAACGCCGGGGCAACTTTTCAGAGGATGGGACCAAGATGTTTGCTCATTTGCTTGGGCGGACAATGGAGGCCTACATTGATGATATGGTGGTTAAAAGCCGGCATGCAGGAGACCACTAATCCCACTTGGCCAAAATGTTCGCCATTCTCAAAAAACACAAGTTGCGCCTGAATGCGTCTAAGTGTGCCTTTGGGGTGGGATCTGGAAAATTTTTGGGATTCCTAGTCACGAACCGAGGCATCGAAGCAGACCCCACTCAGATCAGTGCCGTGCAAGATTTGAAGCAGCCCAACTCGACTAAGGACGTGCAGCATCTGGCCGGGATGGCCGCCGCACTTAATCGATTTATAAGCCGGTCATCAGATCGCTGCCGCCCTTTCTTTCAGGCATTGAAATCAAAGTTCTCGTGGGACGAAGATTGTGACCGGGCTTTGGCCGAGCTCAAGGAGTACCTGTCTTCTCCGTCACTGTTGGTTACACCAAAGCCAGGCGAGGAACTTTATCTTTACCTTGCCGTCTCACAGCATGCAGTCAGTGCGGTGCTTGTCCGAGCTGAAGGAATTAAGCACCTCCCAATCTTCTACATCAGTAAGACCTTGCTACCGGTAGAGTCGAGATACTTGCCGTTGGAAAAGCTTGCGTTAGCATTGATGATGGCTTCAAGGAAGTTGGCGCACTATTTTCACGACTATACCATCATCGTTCTAACTGAATTCCCCCTTAAGGCCTTGTTTGAACGAGCAGACTTCTCTGGCCGAATTCTCAAGTGGGCGGTCGAATTGGGTCAATTTGATGTTAAGTTCCATCCGCGCACTGCTATAAAAGCCCAGACCTTGGCCGATTTCGTTGCGGAATTCTCACCTGGAACTCATCCAGTGTGCCCGGTCGACATTGCCGTGGTAGATGATGAGGTGAACGCAAGCACGACCGAGACACAACAACTTGGTAGAGTTGGCGACGCGGACTTTGCGAGCCCCTCCGGCACACCCTCAGTTTGTACAAATCCACCGCACGGTGATGCGATAATGGAATTGGGAATCACCGTCCAACTTGCTCTGTCCGGTACCGCATCACAAAGGGGGGCTGAAGTGGAACCAGTCAGCACAGAACGTGCAGCCGAACAGCCGAACAACTGTGATCTCATCGACCTTCGAAACTCTCAGGACCCTTCAGAATGTTGGAAGCTCTTTGTAGGGGAGATGTGGAAACTTTTCGTTGATGGAACGTCGAACCGTCATGGTGCCGGGCTAGGTATCGTTCTTATCTAGCCGGATGGCCTAACTATTGAACATTCTATCACCCTTGGCTTCCCAGCATCCAACAACGAGGTTGAGTACGAGGCACTTTTGGCCGAACTCAAGAGCGCCCTTCAGATGAAGGCTTCCGAGCTAATGGTGTACAGTGATTCCCAGCTTGTGGTTAACCAAGTCGCTGGGATGCATTTCGGGACAATTCCTTGCATTTCATGTCAATTTCGCTTCATTTTCGGGACCTGTTTCCCCATATTTCGCTGCTGAAAATTCCAATTAGCGCTTGCTATCTTTTTTGCCATGTTCGTCTATTTGCATCGCCTCAGTTTGCGTGCCCGTGTGCACGATTCGAGGCACTCCTTTTTTATTCCAACGCATCCGATGTGAGTGTGGCTTGAGGCTCCTCATGTTGGTATAAGCCATTTGTCATTTCCATGTCATTTAGCATCGCCTCGGTTTGCGTGCCCGTGTGCACGCATTTCGAGGCACTCCTTTTTTATCTCCAACGGCATCCGATGTGAGTGTGGGCTGAGGCTCATCATGTTGGTTATAAGCCCATTTGTCATTTCATGTCATTTTGCATCGCCTCGGTTTTGCGTGCCCGTGTGCACTGCATTTCGAGGCCCTCCTTTTTTACCAACGACGCCGATGTGCAGTGTGGCTGAGGGCTCAACTCATGTTGGTATAAGCCCATTTTGTCATTTTCCATATCATTCACTGCATCTGTTCTCGCTCGTTTGCGTGCCCCGTGTGACGTCTTCGAGGCCCTCATTTTCATTGCATCTGTCATCGCCTCGGTTTGCGTTCCGTGTGCACGTACTTCGAGGCAACCTCATTTTCATTGCATCCGCTCATCGCCTCGGTTTGCGTGCCCGTGTGCACGTACTTCGGGCACCTCATTTTCAATTGGGCATCTGTATCGCCTCGGTTTGCGTGCCCGTGTGGCACGACTTTCGATGGCACCTCATTTTCATTGCACCTCTGTCATCGTCTGCGGTTTGCGTGCCCGTGTGCCGCATTTCCGAGGCATGGTCATTTTCATAGCATGTGTATGTTAGGATCATATATTAGTTGCATTTCCATGCATATCATGCATATTGCATGTGTCGGAATAGAGTTGCCGGACACGGGAACGAGGTCATTTCGTCTCAAAGTGACCGATATGTGTCTCAATTCCCCAATTGGCCGAACTGACGGATTTATCCATGAATGGAAGTTAGGTTTCAGTTGTAGTTTCATGTGCATTCATCCTATATTGAGTTGTGCATTTCGCTCTTCGGCCATCATGCTCGATATCGTGATTGGTGGCACGTAGATCGAGACATTGCATATATCGTGCAGATACATTGCCTATGCCCCTTCTCCTGCTCTCTGTTGCAGCAAACAAAGAACAACAACCTTTGGAACTTGGGCCATTTCAAGAACAGGTGTAAAACGAGGCTAAATCGGGGCAATTCCGGTGGATTTCCCGCGCAAGACAACCCGATATGCATCATCCATCAGAAGCAAGGCAGTCCCTGGTTGCCGCCAGTTATTTTCTTCTTAGCTAATTATTATTAATTAGAACTTTGTAATATTTCGGACTTGTAAATTCTTTTATTCGGGACTGTATATTCGGACTGTATTTTATTCGGACCCTCTGCGTGAGGGCCAACTGTATAAGTGTGGGTGAGTGTGATGTATGTCTTCCAACCCCAACGTCTTTCTCCCTTTTATTTAACTCCGCTTAATGATGGGTAGAATTAGCGGCATTTTAAATTAGCATACAGTATGATCAGCATGCTTTTGCATTCATCATCTGTAATTGCATGCACCGGGCTCGGCGCACCCATACTAATTGCAATCGTACTTTCAATTCCGAGTTAATACATGGAAGTTGCAGCATTATATATCATCTTAGAATAGCGAGCGCTGCCATAGTTGCATTTTTTGCATGTGTTGCCATTAAGGCATTTCTGTATATCTTAGATGATTCATGCATGATTTTCTAATGGTAAATTCTATGTTTTGCTTGGAGTACCTCGGTAAGCTTTATGCTTTAGCCATCCTTGCAGCGTGTAAGTGTTGCCATGAATAGCATGCTTACTATGAGCTATGTGCTTATCTGATATATCTCCTGAATGCCTGTGGGTGAAGGTTGGGTTATCTGATTGGAATGAATCATCAAAATGTTTCAAAGCCTACCTGCCGGGTAGCAAACCATTTTCAAAACAAGCATAAAAATGTTTTGTTCCAATTCGGGCGACCCGGTCTATATTTAATATGCTGTGACAATCATGTAGTAACCGGGCTAATAAAACCGGAATAAGGACTCGAATGTTTTCAAGATTGATATAGGTTGTAGAGGCCGGTCTACCGACCGGGCGAGCGGGGGTGCTCACGAAGTGACCTCCCCAATCGTACCCAATGTTCCCGAGCCGAGGCAAACTTTTGGTGATGACGGGACACGTGGGTCCTTTTGGCAGCCGAGTCATGGGTTTCCTAATTTCCCAAAATAAAATATTTAGGTGGCGACATCTGTATCTGGAAAGCAAGTCCATGTTTGCACTTCTTTCAAAATCTGTTTTCTCAAAACGATTTGCGGATTTGGACTCTTTGGTTCAGACTTAAGAACGTTGACATTTTGAGGTCCGACTGTAGTGACCCTAAAATAACAGAACGGGACTAAACCCTCCTCGGAGCGTTCGGGGCGTCTACACCTCATCGACTGTTTT
>NW_021028493.1:1008947-1020130 GCF_004153795.1 Camellia sinensis
GTGCACATTACTTGCATTTTGCATGGTTTTTGTCGCGATATCTTGCGCACCTCGCACCTCATCGCACTGTTTTGTGCACATTACTTGCATTTTACATGCATTCTGTCGCGATATCTTGCGCAACTCATCGGACTATTTTGTGCACAAAACTTGCATTTTGCATGCATTTTGTCGCATATCTTGCGCACCTCATCGCACTGTTTTGTGCACATTACTTGCATTTTGCATGCATTCTGTTGCGATATTTTGCGCACCTCATCTCACTGTTTTGTGCACAAAACTTGCATTTCGCATGCATTTTGTCGCGATATCTTGCGCACCTGATCGCACTGTTTTCTGCACATTACTTGCATATTACTTGCATTTTGCTTGGTTTTTGTCGCGATATCTTGCGCTCCTCATCGCACTGTTTTGTGCACAAAACATGCATTTTTCACGCATTTTGTCGCGATATCTTGCGCACCTCATCGCACTGTTTTGTGCACATTACTTGCATTTTGCATGCATTCTGTTGCGATATCTTGCGCACCTCATCTCACTGTTTTGTGCACAAAACTTGCATTTTGCATGCATTTTGTCGCGATATCATGCGCACCTCATCGCACTGTTTTGTGCACAAAACTTTTATTTTGCATGCATTTTGTCGCGATATCATGCGCACCTCATCGCACTGTTTTGTGCACATTACTGGCATTTTGCATGCATTCTGTCGCGATATCTTGCGCACCACATCGCACTGTTTTGTGCACATTACTTGCATTTTGCATGCCTTTTGTCGCGATATCTTGGGCACCTCATCTCATTGTTTTGTGCACATTACTTGCATTTTGCATGCATTTTGTCGCGATATCTTGCGCACCTCGTCGCACTATTTTGTGCACAAAACTTGCATTTTGGCATGTATTTTGTCGAGATATCTTGCGCACCTCATCGCACTGTTTTGTGCACATTACTTGCTTTTTGCATGCATATTGTCGCGATATCTTGCGCACCTCATCGCACTGTTTTGTGCACATTACTGGCATTTTGCATGCGTTTTGTCGCGATATCTTGGGCACCTCATCGCATTGTTTTTGCACATTACTTGCATTTTGCATGCATTTTGTCGCGATATCTTGCGCACCTCGTCGCACTGTTTTGTGCACAAAACTTGCATTTTGCATGTATTTTGTCGCGATATCATGCGCAGCTCATCGCACTGTTTTGTGCACATTACTTGCCTTTTGCATGCATTTTGTCGCGATATCTTGCGCACCTCATCGCACTATTTTGTGCACAATACTTGCATTTTGCATGCATTTTGTCGCACTATATTGCGCACCTCATCGCACTGTTTTGTGCACAAAACTTGCATTTTGCATGCATTTTGTCGCACTATATTGCGCACCTCATCGCACTGTTTTGTGCACAAAACTTGCATTTTGCATGCATTTTGTCGCACTATATTGCGCACCTCATCGCACTGTTTTGTGCACAAAACTTGCATTTTGCATGTATTTTGTCGCGATATCTTGCCCACCTCATCGCACTGTTTTGTGCACATTACTTGCATTTTGCATGGTTTTTGTCGCGATATCTTGCGCACCTCATCGCATTGTTTTGTGCACATTACTTGCATTTTGCATGGTTTTTGTCGCGATATCTTGCGCACCTTGTCGCACTGTTTTGTGCACATTACTTGCATTTTGCATGCATTTTGTCGCGATATGTTGCGCACCTCAACGCACTGTTTTGTGCACATTACTTGAATTTTGCATGGATTTTGTCGCGATATCTTGCACACCTCATCGCACAATTTTGTGCACATTACTTGCATTTTGCATGCAATTTGTCGCGATATCTTCCGCACATCATCGCACTGTTTTGTGCACAAAACTTGCATTTTGCATGCATTGTGTCGCGATATCTTGCGCACCTCATCGCACTGTTTTGTGCACAAAACTTGCATTTTGCATGCATTTTGTCGCGATATGTTGCGCACCTCATCGCACTATTTTGTGCACATTACTTGTATTTTCCATGCATTTTGTCGCGATATCTGGCGCACATCATCGCACTGTTTTTTACACGTTGCTTGCATTTTGCATGCATTTTGTCGCGATATGTTGCGCACCTCATCGCACTATTTTGTGCACATTACTTGTATTTTCCATGCATTTTGTCGCGATATCTTGCGCACCACATCGCACTATTTTGTGCACATTACTTGCATTTTGCATGCATTTTGTCGCGATATCTTGCGCACCTCATCGCACTGTTTTGTGCACATTACTTGCATTTTCCATGCATTTTGTCGCGATATCTTGCGCACCTCCTCGCACTGTTTTGTGCACATTACTTGCATTTTCCATGCATTTTGTCGCGATATTTTGGCAACCTCATCGGACTGTTCTGTGCACATTACTTGCATTTTCCAGGGATTTTGTCGCGATATCTTGCGCACCTCATCGCACTGTTTTGTGCACATTACTTGCATTTTCCATGCATTTTGTCGCGATATCTTGCGGACCTCATCGCACTGTTTTCTGCACATTACTTGCATTTTCCATGCATTTTGTCGCGATATCTTGCGCACCTCATCGCACTTTTTTGTGCACATTACTTGCATTTTCCATGCATCTTGTTGCGACATCTTGTGCACCTCATCGCACTGTTTTGTGCACATTACTTGCATTTTGCATGCATTTTGTCGCGATATCTTGCGCACCGCATCGCACTGTTTTGTGCACATTACTTGCATTTTGCATGCGTTTCCTCGTGCTATTTTGCGCACCTCATCGCACTGTTTTGTGCACATTACTTGCATTTTGCATGCATTTTGTCGCGATATCTTGCGCACCTCATCACACTGTTTTGTGCACAATACTTGCATTTTGCATTCATTTTATCGCACTATATTGCGCACCTCATCGCACAGTTTTGTGCACATTACTTGCTTTTTGCATGCATTTTATTGCGCTATTTTGCGCATCGCGCTATTTTGCACTGTGACCATTACTTGAATTTTCCATGCATTTTATCGCGCTATTTTGCGCACCTCATCGCACTGTTTTGTGCACATTACTTGCATTTTGCATGCATTTTGTCGCGATATCTTGCGCACCTCATCGCACTATTTTGTGCACAATACTTGCAGTTTCCATGCATTTTGTCGCGATATCTTGCGCAACTCATCGCACTGTTTTGTGCACATTACTTGCATTTTCCATGCATTTTGTCGCGATATTTTGCGCACCTCATCGCACTGTTTTGTGCAATTACTTGCATTTTGCATGCATTTTGTCGCGATATCTTGCGCACCTCATCGCACTATTTTGTGCACATTACTTGCATTTTGCATGCATTTGTCGCGCTATTTTGAGCATCGCGCTATTTTTCGCGGCGACCATTTCTTGCATTTTGCATGCCTTTTATCGCGCTATCTTGCGCACCTCATCGCACTATTTTCTGCACATTACTTGCATTTTGCCTGCATTTTATAGCGCTATTTTGCGCATCGCGCTATTTTGCGCTGTGACCATTACTTCTATTTTCCATGCATTTTATCGCGCTATTTTGTGCACATTACTTTCATTTTGCAAGCATTTTGTCGCGATATCTTGCCCACCTCATCGCAATGTTTTGTGCACATTACTTGCATTTTGCATGCATTTTTTCGCGATATCTTGCGCACCTCATCGCATTGTTTTGTGCACAAAACTTGCAATTTGCATGCATTTTATCGCACTATCTTGCACATCTCATCGCACTATTTTGTGCACATTACTGGAATTTTGCATGCATTTTATGGCGTTATTTTGCGCATCGCGCTATTTTTCGCTGTGACCATTTCTTGCATTTTGCATGCCTTTTATCGCGCTATTTTACGCTGTGACCATTTCTTGCATTTTGCATGCATTTTGTCAAGCTATCTTACGCACCTCATTGCACTGTTTTGTGCACATTACTTGCATTTTGCATGCATTATGTCGCTATATCCTTCGCACCTCATCGCACTGTTTTGTGCACAAAACTTTCATTTTCATGGCATTTATCGCGATATCTTGCGCACCTCATCGCACGGTTTTGTGCACAAAACTTGCATGTTGCATTTTGCCAATGCATTTTGTCGCGGTATCTTGCGCACCTCAATCGCACTGTTTGTGCAATTACTTGCATTTTGCATGCATTTGTCGGCGATATTCTTGCGCACGCTCATCGCAACTGTTTTGTGCACAAAACTTGCGTTTTGCATGCGTTTTGTGCATATCTTGCGCTCCTCATCGCACTGTTTTTGTCACATTACTTGCATTTTGCATGCATTTTGGTCCGCGATAGTCTTGCGCACCTCATCGGCATTGTTCTGTGCACCATTACTGCATTTTGCATGCATTTTGTCCGCGATTATCTTGCGCACCTCATCGCACTGGTTTTGTGCAACATTACTTGCTTGGCATGCAGTTTGTCGCCGTTATCTTGGCGCTCCTTATCGCACTGTTTGTGCACAACCTTGCATTTTGCAAATGCATTTGTCGCGATAATTCTTGCGCACGCTCATCGCACTGTTTTTGTGCACATTACTTGCATTTTGCATTGCATTTTGTCGCGTTATCTTGCGCTCCTTAATCGCACTGTTTTGTACACAAACCTGCATTTTGCCCAATGCATTTTGTCGCGATATCTGCCACCTCATCGCAACTGTTTTGTGCAGACATTCCTTGCATTTTGGCATGCATTTTGTCGCGCATATCTTGTGCACCTTCATCGCACTGTTTGGCAGCAAAAACTTGCATTTTGCATGCATTTTGTCGCGATATCTCTTGTGCCACCTCATCGCAATGTTCTGTGCACATGTAACTTGCATTTTGCATGCATTTTGTCGCGATATATTGCGCGCGCACCTCATCGCACTGTTTTGTGCACAAAACTTGCATTTTGCATGCATTTTGGTCGTGCGATATCTTGCGCGACCTCAATCGCAGGAGCTGTTTTGTGCACACTCGGAGATTACTTACTTGCATTTTGCAGCATTTTTTGTCGCGATATCTTTGTGCACCTCAATCGCAACGTTTGTGGCACAAACTTGCATTTGCATGCTTTTAATCGCGATATCTTGCGCACCTCATCGCCACTGTTCTGTGCACATACACTGTATTTTGCATGCATTTTGACGCGATATCTTGCGCACCCTCATTCATGTTTGGTGCAAAATTGCATTTGGCAATGCATTTTGTTGGATATCTTGCGCACTCTCATCGCACTGTTTTGTGCACAAAACTTGCTTTTTGCATGCATTTTGTCGCGATATCTTGCGCACGCTCATCGCACTGTTTGTGCACATTACTTGCATTTTTGAATGCATTTTGTCTGCGAACTTGCGCACCTCATCGCACTGTTTTGTGCACAAAATTTGCATTTTGCATGCATTGTGTCGCGATATCTGCGCACTCTCTGCACTGGTTTTGGCACATTACTTGGCATTTTGCAATGCATTCTGCGCGTATCTTGCGCACCTCATTCGCACTGTTTCGTGCACATCACTTGCATTTAAAATGCAATTTTGTCGCGAATCTTGCGCCCTCATCGCACTATTGTTGTGCACATGTAACTTGCATTTTGCATGCATTTTGGTCGCGATATCTTGCGCCCTCAATCGCAGCTGTTTTGTGCCAACTTGCATTTTTGCAATGCATTTTTGTCCGCGATATCTTGCGCTCCTTCAATCGCATTGCTGGTTTTGGTGCACATTAACTTGCATATTTCATGCATTTTGTCGCGAATAATCATGGCGCACGCTCATCGCACTGTTTTTGTGCACAAAGACTTGCATTTTGCATGCATTTTGTCGCGAGGTTTCTTGCGCAGCTCCATCGGCATTGTTTCTGTGCACATTACTTGCATTTTGCATGCATTTTGTCGCGATATCTTTTGCGCAACCTCACATCGCACTGTTTGTTGACAAAACTTGCATTTGGCATGCATTTTGTCGCGATATTCTTGCGCACTCATCGCACATTTTTGTGCACAAAACTTGCATTTTTGCAATGCATTTTTGTCGGCGATTCTTGCGCATACCTCATCGCAACTGTTTTGTGCACAAAACTTGCATTTGGCATGCATCTGTGTCGCGATAATCTTGCGCACCTCATCGCACTGTTTTGTGCAGCATTACTTGCATTTTCCTGCATTCTGTCGCCGATATCTTTGCGCACACTCATCGCACTGTTTCGTGCACCATTACTTGCATTTAAATGCATTTTGTCGCGATATCTTGCGCACGCTCATCGGCCTGTTTTGTGCACTATTACTTGCATTTTTTGCATGCATTTGTTCGCGATATTTGCGCTCCTCAATCGCACTGTTTTGCACAAAACTTGCATTTTGCATGCATTTGTCGCGATATCTTGCGCCCCTCTCGCACTGTTTTTGTGCAATTACTTGCATTTTGCATGCATTTTGTCGCTATAGATCTTGTGCACCTCACAGCACTGTTTTGTTGCACAAAACTATGCATTTTGCATGCATTTTGTTTTCGGCGATATCTGTGCGCAGCTTCAACGCATTGTTCTGTGCATCATTACTTTGCATTTGGCATGCAATTTTGTCGCGATATCTTGCGCACTCTCGCACTGTTTTTGTGCAGCAAAACTTGCATTTGGCATGCCAATTGTTCGCGATATCTTTGCGCACCTCATGCACATTTGTGGCACAAAACTTGCATTTTGCAGGCTTTTGTCGCGATATCTTGCGCACCTCATCGGCATGTTCTGTGCACATTATGCATGTTGGGCAAATGCATGTTTGGTCGCGATATCTTGCGCACCACTCACGCACTGTTTGTGCACAAAACTTGCATTTGGCATGCATTTTTGTCGTGCGATACTTGCGCACCTCACCGCACTGTTTTGTGCACAAAACTTGCATTTTGCATGCATTTGTCGCGATATTCTTGCGCACCTCAATCGCACTGTTTTGTGCACAAAACTTGCATTTATTGCCACTGCATTTTGACGCGATATCTTGCGCACCTCATCGCACTGTTTTTGTGCACAATTAACTTGCATTTGCATGCATTTTGTCGCGATCATCTTGGCACGCCTCAATCGCACTGTTTTGTGCACAAAAACTTGCAAAATTTTGCAATGCATTGTGTCCGCGATATCTTGCGCACCTCATCGCATTTGTTTTTGTGCACATTACTGCATTTTTGCATGCATTCTGTCGCGATTATTCTTGCCGCCACCTCAATCGCACTGTTTCGTGAAACATACTTGCATTTTAAATGGTTTTTGTCGCGAATATCTTGCGCACCTCATCGCACTGTTTTGTGGCACATTACTGCATTTTGCATGCATTTTGTCGCGATATCTTGCGCAACGCTCATCGCAATCTGTTTTGTGACAAACTTGCTTTTGCATGCATTTTGTCGCGATATCTTGCGCTCCTCATCGCACATTGTTTTTGTGCACATTACCTTGCATTTTGCATGCCATTTTGTCGCTATACTTGGTGCACCTCATCGCACTTGTTTGTGGCACAAAACTTGCCATTTTGGCTATCATTGTCGCGATATGCGCGCTCATCGCATTGTTCTGGTGCACATTACTTGGCATTTTGCATGCATTTTGTCGGCGAATATCTTGCGCACCACTCATCGCAAAGCTGTTTTGTGCACAAAACTTGCATTGGCATGCAATTTTGTCGCGATATCTTGCGCACCTCATCGCACTATTTTTGTGCAAAATTTGCATTTTGCATGCATTTTGTCGCGATATCTTGCGCACCTCATCGCATTGTTCTGTGCACTATTACTTGCCATTTTTGCATGCATTTTGTCGCGATAGTCTTGCGCACCTCATCGCACTGTTTTGGTGCACAAAAACTTTGCATTTGGCATGCATTTTGTCGCGATATCTTGCGCACCTCATCGCACTGTTTTTGTGCACAAAACTTGCATTTTGGCAAATGCAATTTTGTTGGCGATAATCTTGCGCACCTCATCGCACATGTTTTGTGCACAAAACTGCACTTTTGCATGCATTTTGAACGCGATATTTGGCAATCTCATCGCACTGTTTTGGCACGATTACTTGCATTTTGCATGCATTTTTGTCCGAATATCTTGCGCACCTCATCGACTGTTTTGTGCACAAAACTTGCATTTTGGCATGCATTGTGTCCGCGATACTTGCGCACACTCAATTCGCATTCAGTTTGTGCACATTACTTGCATTTTGCATCCATTCTGTCGCGAATATCTTGCGCCACCTCATGGCGCACTGTTTCGTGAAATTACTTGCATTTTAAATGGTATTTTCGCGATACTTGCGGCACCTCATCGCCACTGCTTTTGTGCACAATTACTTGCATTTTTGCATGCATTTGTCGTCGATATATTGCCGCACCTCATTCGCATACTGTTTTGTGCACAAAACTTGCATTGCATGCCATTTTGGTCGCGATATCTTGCGCTCCTCAATCGCACTGTGTTTGTGCACAATTACTCTGCATTTTGCATGCATGGTTTGTCGCTATATTTCTTGTGCACCCTCATCGCACTGTTTTGTGGCACAAAACTTGCATTTTGCATGCAATTTTGTCCGGCGATACTTGCGCAGCTCATGCATTGTTCTGTGCAGCATTACTTGCACTTTTGCATGCATTTTGTTCGCGATATCTTTCGCACCTCATCGCACTGTTTTGTGCACAAAAACTTGATTTGCATGCCATTTTGTGCGATATCTTGCGCACGCTCATCCGCAACTATTTTTGCAAAACTTTCATTTTGCCTGCATTTGTCCGGCGATATCTTGCGCACCTCAATCGCAATTGTTCTTGGCACATTACCTGCATTTTGCATGCATTTTGTCGGCGATATCTTCGCGCACGCTCATCGCCTGTTTGTGCACAAAATTGCATTTTGGCAATGCATTTTGTACGCCGATATCCTTGCGCCCTCATCGCATGTTTTGTGCACAAAACTTGCATTTTGGCATCATTTTGTCGCGATTCTTGCGCACGGCTCATCGCACTGTTTTGTGCACAAAACTTGCAGTTTTGCAATGCATTTTGACGCGATATTTGTCGCACTCTCATCGCACTTGTATTTGTGCACATTAACTTGCATTTTGCATGCATTTTTGTCGCGAGATCTTGCGTCACGCTCATCGCACTGTTTTGTGCACAACTTGCTTTTGCATGCATTGTGTCGCGATATCTTGCGCAAACCTCTCGGACTGTTTGTGCAACATTACTTGCATTTTGCAAATGCATTCTGTCGGCGATATCTTCGCACCTCATCGCACTGTTTCGTGAACTTACTTGCATTTTAAATGGTTTTTTGTCGCGATATCTTGCGCACCTCAATCGCACTGTTTTTGTGCACATTACTTGCATTTTTGCATGCATTTTTGTCGCGGATATCTTGCGCACGTCTCATCGCACGTTTTTGTGCACAAAACTTTGCATTGTGCAATGCTTTTGTCGCGATTCTTGCGCTCCTCATGCGCACTGTTTTGTGCACAAATTACTTGCAATTTTGCATGCATTTTTGTCCTTATAAATCTTAGTCACCTCATCGCACTGTTTTGGTGCACAAAAACTTGGCATTTGCTGCATTTTGTCGGCGATTATCTTGCCGCAGCTCATCGCATTGTTCTGTGCACATTACTTGCATTTTTGCATGCATTTTGGTCGCGATTATCTTTGCGCACCTCAAATCGCACTATTGTGGCACACTTGCCATTTGGCATGCATTTTGTCGCGATATCTTGCGCACCTCATTCGCTACTATTTTGTGCACAAAACTTGCATTTGCATGCAATTTTTGTCGCGATATCTTGCCGCACCTCATCGCACTGTTTGTGGTGCACATTACTTGCATTTGCATGCACTTTTGTCCGCGATATATCTGCGCACGTACTTCAATCGCACTGTTTTGTGCACTATTAACTTGCATTTTTGGCAATGCATTTTGTCGGCGATATCTTGCGCACCTCATCGCAGCTGTTTTGGCAGCAAACTTGCATTTTGCCATGCATTTTGTCGCAATATCTTGCGCACCTCATCGCACTATGTTTTTGTGCACATTACTTGCATTTGCATGCATTTTTGTCGCGATATCTGTGCGCGATTGGAGACGCTCATCGCACTGTTGTGTGCACAAAACTTGCAATTTGCATGCATTTTGTCGCGATAATCTTGCGCACCTCATCGCCCTGTTTTGTGCACATTACTTGCATTTTGCAATGCATCTTTTGTCGCGATTAATCCTTGGCGCACCTCATCGCACTATTTTGTGCACATTAACTTGCATTTGCTATGCATTTGTCGCGATATCTTGCGCACCTCATCGCACTCTTTTGTGCACAAAAACTTGCATTTTGCATCATTTTGGTTCGCGATATCTTGCGCACCTCATCGCACTGTTTTTGGCACATTACTTGCATTTTCATGCATTTGTCGCGATTAATCTTGCGCACCTCATCGCACTGTTTGTGCACAAAACTTGCATTTTTGCATGCATTTTGTCGCGATATCTGCGCACCTCGTCGCACTGTTTTTGTTGAAAAGTAACTTGCAATCTTGCATGCAATTTTGCGCGATATCTGTTGCACCTCATCGCACTGTTTTGTGCACAAAACCTTGCATTTTTGCATGCATTTTGTCGCGATATCTTGGCGCACCTCATCGACAAACTGTTCTTTCACATTACTGCATTTTGCCATGCATTTTTTCGCGATATCTTGCCGGCACCTCAGTCGCACTGTTTTTGTGCCCAAGACTTGCATTTGCATGCATTTTGTCGCGATATCTTGTGCGCAAACCTATCGCACTGTTTTGTGCACAAAACTTGCATTTTGCATGCATTTTTGTCGCGTATCTTGGCGCACTCACATCGACTGTTGGTGCGCATTACTTGCCATTTTTGCATGCATTTTGTCGGCGATATCTTGCGCAGTTACCTCATCGCACTGTTTTTTGCCCATTACTTGCATTTTGCATGCAATTTTGTCGCGATATCTTGCACACTGATGTGAGTAGTTCGTTTTCCTCTCGCACTGTTTTTTGTGCACAAAACTTGCAGTTTGCATGCATTGTGTCCGCGATATTCTTGCGCACCCTCATCGCGACTGTTTGTGCACATTCTGCAATTTTGCATGCATTCTGTTCGCGATATCTTGCCGCAACCTCATCCGCACTAA
>NW_021028493.1:1020155-1030354 GCF_004153795.1 Camellia sinensis
TCAGACTTTTGTCCACAATCCCAATTAATAACTCATAAGGTTTATAAGGGAATAAACAATTAGACATTGACAAGCTTTTGAATGTTGATATTACTCACAGTGATCGGCTTGTGGATTTGCCCTGGAGCTTGACCCTACACGTTTCATGAACATAAAAGGGTCATTAACAGTTCTATCCGTTCTTTAATTCACATATCTCTCTTTAGGCTTAATTCACATTTCATTAACTCATTTACCATGCTTACCATATGCCTAAGAGTGCTTACAATTGAAAGAGAACGGAAAACAGAACTCAGCATGCAAAAACAGAATCTCAGAAAATAGGGTCCCCGCTCGAGCGTGGACTTCCCCGCTCGAGCGGACCCTTAGGTCTGCAAAAGTACTGGTTGCCTTCAATTCCAGCTCGAGCGCGAACTCAGCTGCTCGAGCATACTGCCTGCCTACATAGCTCCCCGCTCGAGCGTCAAATTCCCCCGCTCGAGTGGGAACCATGTCTGCAAAAATGCTAGGAGCTCGATTTCTCCGCTCGAGCGGCGCTTCCCCCGCTCGAGCGGAAGTCAAAATTCTGGAAATTCCAAATTGTATTCTTGAGCTTCAATTCAATTTCCCAGCTACCATTCTTGCATGCAAAGGCTCAAATCTCAAATATAATCATACTAACATGGTTCCTTTGCAAGATTATAGCATTACGAAGTTCAATTTCTTAATTTACCTACATGCATGTCCCAAAACATGACAAACTCATCACCCATATAACAAATTCATGCATTCAAGCTCATGTCTTTAATTATTCAAGCATGCAAGGCCATCTTGACTTCATTTCCATTTCAAAGATGCAAATGGTGCCAAAACTCAACAAAACCAAGCTTGCATGCATGATCAAACTTCAATTTTTGCTTAATTGACATGGTACATGCCAGATTATGCAACTTATGGCAATTCAACAGAAGTTTTATGCATGCATGGTCATATCTCATCAAGACCAATTTAAATCATACTCTTAATCACAAAAAAATACTTTGAGCTCACAAGATTACACGTTCAATTCATGAATTCAAGAGTCAATGGCTTACCTAGAAGCTTAATCCTCACAATTTAAGGTAAATTCTTGAGCTAGCCTCCAAGATCACCAAGCTTTAGGACCAAAATCTCAATTTCCTTCACCCTCTCTGTAGGAACCCACATTTTATGTTCTCATCATGTTCATGAGCATCTGTATGATTATGACTTGTTAAGTTTGCATGTGTATGTTGTGATTTGTTTCGCTTGAGCTAATGTGATCCATGCCTTGTTTTGAAGCCTTGTGATTTGTCTAAGTGTAGTATGCTTGTCTTGTTCTTTCCTTGATGTGAAACTTAGGTCACGCCTTGCCTGAGTTGTGCTAGCCGATGTCATCCCAAGCCGAGGTCATCCTCAGTCTAGAAGTATCTTGGAACCCCTTGTTGACCTCCGTCCTCGCCTTGACCACGTTAGCCGAGATGTTACCTTGCACCCAAGTGATCTCGTCCTGGAGTGGTATGACCTAGACCGAGGTGTGGCGCATCTAGGCCAAGATGTGGCACAGCTTAGTCAAGTGTTGTCCCTCCTAGCGGAGTCATTGTCACCTTAGTTGCCGAAGTCCTTTTGTTAGCCGATGTCACCCCTTGCCGGAGTGCCATTCTGCTTAGCTTGTTAAATACGCTTGTTGTTAGCCGATGTCATTACCCCGTCAGAGAGCCCATACCGTTTTGCTTGTTGAACACCCTTCCACCATGCTTTGTCTGGCCTGTCAGCCACCTTTTCAGGTAGAACCCAACCAGTCGCCGCCACGTGTCTCAGCAGAGGGTTAACCCCAGAACCGGGTAAAGAAAACTATCATTTGGTATCATAACCTTGCCCTGTAGAGAGAGAAACTCTACGAGGAAGAAGGAGTTTTAGAGTGAGGAAGTAGATCTTCAAGCTTGGTTCCTAGAGATCGAACCGTTAGATCCGTGTTCTAAGGTTAGATTCTTGATCTGCTCATGATGTTCTCTATGTCCATGTTATTGCATTTCATGATCGGATACGATTTGTAAGCCATGCATTGTTTTGAAGTTCGATTTTAGAAAGAGAAAATGACATTCATGTGTTCTTCAAGAAAGTCTTGTTTTGATCCGAAAGCTTGCATAAAGAATCATGTTTTTGTGTTTATTTCCGCAAGAATTCCAAGTAAGGGTACCCAGGTCCATGTTTTCAAACTCATAGCACAAAAATCCCAGATTTGTGGTGACAGATTATGATTGAACATTCGTATTTTTCATGTTTTCACACTCATGTTCTTCATGTTCATCAGCAGAGGGAAACCCAGAGTTTCCCGACCTCTTTTCCTTGCATGTGGCCCTCGGGAACACACCTCGGCGAGGAGGTGTGGAACCTCAGCCTAGACCTGGTTGGTGCCCAACATGTTTTCCGAAATCAATTGTGTACATATGAAACTTGTTGAAGGAGCATTCAATAGGCTTTGCCATGTGTTTGTAGGACTTGGGCTTGTCTCGACTCCGACGTTTGAAGAAACTATGTGAGTGGTATTTTTAATAAAGCTATGATACACTTGCTTTCATAAACCTCATCTTGCCTTGTTTTGAAAAGTACTTGATCTAGCATGAATGACTATCCCTACTTGTATATTAAACACTATCTTGTTTTGATGACATGTCTTGAAAGTCCTTAGCTGCAGGGGACTATAATGCAACTGCACTCTTGTCTTGAAAGTCCTTAGCTGCAGGGGACTATAAAGCAACTGCACTCTTGTCTTGAAAGTCCTTAGCTGCAGGGGACTATAAAGCAACTGCACTCTTGTCTTGAAAGTCCTTAGCTGCAGGGGACTATAAAGCAACTGCACTCTTGTCTTGAAAGTCCTTAGCTGCAGGGGACTATAAAGCAACTGCACTCTTGTCTTGAAAGTCCTTAGCTGCAGGGGACTATAAAGCAACTGCACTCTTGTCTTGAAAGTCCTTAGCTGCAGGGGACTATAATGCAACTGCACTCTTGTCTTCAAAGTCCTTAGCTGCAGGGGACTATAATGCAACTGCACTCTTGTCTTCAAAGTCCTTAGCTGCAGGGGACTATAATGCAACTGCACTCTTGTCTTCAAAGTCCTTAGCTGCAGGGGACTATAATGCAACTGCACTCTTGTCTTCAAAGTCCTTAGCTGCAGGGGACTATAATGCAACTGCACTCTTGTCTTGAAAGTCCTTAGCTGCAGGGGACTATAAAGCAACTGCACTCTTGTCTTGAAAGTCCTTAGCTGCAGGGGACTATAATGCAACTGCACTCTTGTCTTGGAATTGTCATCACCCCCCTTGTATTAAGTAGATGTAATAACATCCAAAGAACTTGAAAGGCCGGCAATGAACTTGATTTTCCCTCTTGATTGTAAAGTATGCTATGTATTGTTTTGAAAGAAATCTTGGATATCAATCATGCAAAACCTTTATTTCTAATATCATTCACTGAGTATCCAAGCTCACCCTCTCTATATATATGTAGGTGATGAGCAAGAAGGCAATGAGGCCTAGACGTGTAGCCGATGTGTTTTTGGGTGCATTGCCGACGGGTTTTGGATTAGCATTTTGTACCATCTTGAAGATTATGCTTCTTAGCCTATATTTCATGTGTACTTGTATATGTCGGCTTGAGAAACCTTTTGGTCAAGATGTATTTTGTATCTCATTCCCTTATTGTATCTAAGTTGTATGACTTTGTAAAATGCATGTCATTTCATTGGACTTAAGCACGGCTCTCATGGACTATTTAGATTCTGTATATATATATATTGCTTCCGCACTTGTAATGTCACGACCCCAAACCGCCCCTAGTGGTTTGGTGCCGTGATGGCCAGTAATCCGTAATTACCGAAGGCCAACTTTTCAAAACTTAACACAATCAGAGTATTTATATAGGGGGCTCACAAATGCGGAAGCGATAAATCAATTACAAGCGGTCCATAAGAGCTGTGCGTAGATTAAAGCAGTGCCAAACATTTCCAATTAACTTCACAATTTAAATACAACAAGGTACAAAAATACATGTTACATCTTGATCAAAAGGCTTCTCGAGCCGACAAATACAAAATACAGCTAATACAAGCCAAGAAGCATGATTTTCAAGATTTGCCGACATGCAAAGCAGGGCATTGCCGACGTAAATACAAAGTGAAGCCGACATAAGCATAAATCCAAAACAAGCATCCAAAACGATCTAGGCGTCGCCGCCGTCCTGCTCATCACCTATATATATATAGAGGGGTGAGTACAAAACTCAGTGAATGGTACTAAAAATAAAGGTTTTACATGAATAAAGCCGAGGTCCTTCAAAACGAAACGCATCAAATTAGCAAGGCAAGGGATGAACCGTATTCATCAATCAAATATTACAAGTATCCAAAGGTGTTTACTGACATAGGCAAAACAAGGGATGAACCGTATTCATCATACAAGTATCATAACATCTGCAAAACAAAGGATGAACCGTATTCATCATTCAATTATCATAACATCTGCAAAACAAAGGATGAACCGTATTCATCATTCAATTATCAAAACATCGGCGAAGCAAGGATGAACCGTATTCATCATTCAAGTATCAAACATCGGCGAAGCAAGGGATGAACCGTATTCATCATTCAAGTATCAAACATCGGCGAAGCAAGGGATGAACCGTATTCATCATTCAAGTATCAAACATCGGCGAAGCAAGGGATGAACCGTATTCATCATTCAAGTATCAAACATCGGCGAAGCAAGGGATGAACCGTATTCATCATTCAAGTATCAAACATCGGCGAAGCAAGGGATGAACCGTATTCATCATTCAAGTATCAAACATCGGCGATCAAATAACAAAAGCTGTACGATCCGTAATCGCTTGGTCAAAAGAATTGCGAAAGTTTAGAGTCCTCCGATACAAGGGACTTGTGCACTTGGTACCGCGAAAGTTTAGAGTCCTCCAGTACAAGGGACTTGTGTTACTTAGGCCCGTAGCCCGATTTAACAAGGACCGTATCCTTTCCAAAGATGGCATCAAAACAAGGAGTATACTTGACTCATCAAACAAGAGCTATTTATTCATGCTATCAAATACTTTCGTCAAACAAGCAAGCAAGATTTATCAAAACGAGTATAACATAGCTTTATCAATAATACCACTCACCTAGTTCTTCAGGTGTAGACTCAAGGCAATATCAAGGACCTACAATCACATGGCAAGTCACATTCTCAAAGCAAGCTCTATATATACATGCAAATGATCTCGTCATTCATGCCAGGTCTAAGTCAAAGACAAAACAAAACAAGCTGGGAGCTTACACACTACTCCCGTTCGAGAAAACACACTGGGTACCGTCCAGGACTACGCCGAGGTCCCGCTAAACAAAGTCAGAAAAACCTGGGTTTCCCTTTGAAGAATATGAAGAACATGATCATTTGAAAGATGGATACAAGTTCACAACTTGTTATAAAAATCTGAGTTTTCATGCCAAGAGTGCAAAATAGGGACCTGGGTACCCGTTCAAGAAAGGTCATGCAAGAACAAACACAAAACATGGTTTTCGTTCCAAACTTTTCGATCAAAATGAGACTTTGTTCAAGAACACATGAAAAACCATTTTCTCTTTCCAAACCAACTCCAAAACGATGCATGTCATGCAAACAAATCCGATCATGCAATGCAGCTAGATAATCAGCAAGAACAACCAAAGGAGATCAAGATTCTAACCTCGAAACTCGGATCCAACGGTTCAAACCACAAAGATCAAGCTTGGAAGACTACTCTCACTCAAGAACTCTTCTTCCTCCTTTCTAGAGCTTCTCTCTCTAAAACAAAGATTTGAGACAAGAAATGATTTGTTTCAAGGTCTGTCGGCTGCCTTAACAAACAGCTCGGACACGTGGCATTATAGGGTTGGTTCAGCTCCAAAAAGGTGATTGATAGACAAGACAGCCTCTGACAAATCGTATGCAGCAAGCTCGGGTAAGACACATCGGCAAAGAGATGACATCGGCTCAAAACAAGGGTCCAGCAACGGGATAGAAAAACACCGGCTAGGGAGGACGACAGTTGACTAAGCTGTGCCACACCTTGGCCGGGGTGTGCCACATCTCGGCCTAGGCCATACCTGCCTGCGGACAAGGTTCAAGTGCAAAACATCTCGGCAAAGAATGCCCGAGGTGAAGATGGGGTTGAACAAGATCTCAAGATAGTTCTAAGTACAAGGGTCAAAGACGGACTAAGCTCAAGATGATCTCGGCTACGCACACGCTAAGCAAGGAACAAAATCATGCAAGCAACTTAAGCAAATCAAGGCAAGATAAAACCTTTAAATTAACATAACAAGCTAGACCATGCAAGAATGTACACAAAAACCTTCAAATTAACATAACAAGCAAGACCATACAAGAATGTATGCGAGTATGGCAAGAGTAAGGTGAGGGTTGTTACATCCTACCCCCCTTAAGGAAGTTTGGTCCCCAAACTTAGATTACCTTGCTCTATGAACAGCTCTGGATAACGGATTCTCACATCCTCTTCCTTTTCCCACGTGGCTTCCGTGCCATAATGCTCCTTCCATTCGACCTTTACCATCGGTATCGATCTGTTCCTCAATTGCTTCACTTGTCGGTCGATAATTCTCATTGGCCTTTCTTCGTAGCCCAGATTCTCATTAACTGCGATTTCAGAATGATCAATTACATGCAGTGGATCTCGGATGTACTTCCTTAACATCGAAACATGAAACACATTGTGGACTTGGCTCAAATCTGGCGGCAAAGCAAGTCTGTAGGCAACGGGATTAATTCTCTCGAGAATTTCAAATGGCCCAATATAGCGAGGTGTTAACTTACCTTTCCTTCCAAATCTGGAAACTCCTTTCATTGGTGAAAGCCTGATTTTGGTAAGCAAGCAAGAAGTGACACTTTTTGTGAGAGGTGGATTTAAAATTTGGAATAGGAATGACAAGGTGCACATTGGAATTTTTTTTTTGGCAAAAGAAGAAACTATATTGATGAAGAAAATATAAAAATATAATTACATCAATAAAAAAGAGAATGAAAGAGAATAAATGCAAAAAGCATCAAAGCGAACAGAAGGATCCCAACTACGTTGGTATCCAACAGCACGCCCAATCATTTGCTAGCACTGCAACAAGTTGATGAGAGACCAACCTAAACCAAAATACAACTACTACTCCAACGAGAGTTCCAAAGAAGACCCCTGCAACCTTATCACAAACCCTATCAACCTACCAACAAATAGAATTTTTCTAGAATTTTTTGACTATTTTTAGTAATGTTTATTATTTTTTAAGTATTAAAATTGAAATAAATTAAAATAAAATATTTCGGTGGGCAAATATTTTTTTTCAATTTTTTTATGGTGTCTTTAATTATTTCCTTCAACTTTTATGTTGAAAATTCTTGCAAAAAAACGTTACTTTTAAAAAAAACTCTATTATGACTCCTCGAGCATAGGTGATGTTTCCTCCTACCAGATGAAAAAGGGCTTAATAAGCTACTATAAGGGAGGGGGAGCACCTCCCTTAAGGTTGGCCAGTATGGCCAGGCCACAAGCCATGCCTATGCCTAGGCGGGCGCTTGGCACATGCCATCGCTTGGCTTGTGGCATCGAAACTACATAGCCAAGCATGGGATGTGTCGAGTGGCGGCTCGCGGTGGTGGCGGTGGCTCGTCTGCCTTGGCTAGCATGGCATGCCACAGCTTTGGCCAGCAACATGGCATGCCAAAGCCTTGGCCAACAGCATTCCATGCCCCGGCCTTGGCAAACACGTCATGCCACGGCCTTGGCCAGCAGCATGCCATGCCCCAGCCTTGGCTAGCATGTCATGCCACAGCCTTGGCCAGGAGCATGCCATGCCACAGCCTTGGCCAGCAACATGGCATGCCAAAGCCTTGGCCAGCAGCATGCCATGCCCCAGCCTTGGCAAGCATGCCATGCCACGGCCTTGGCTAGCAGCATAGTCCTTGGCCAGCAGCATGCCATGCCATGCCACGACCTTTGCCAGCAACATGCCATGCTCTGGCCTTGGCCAGCATGTCATGCCACGGCCTTGGCCAGCATGTCATGCCACGACCTTGGCCAGCAGCATGCCATGCCATAGCCTTGGCCAGCACCATGCCATGCCAAAGCCTTGGCCAGCACCATGCCATGCCCGACCTTGGTAAACATGTCATGCCACGGGCTTGGCCAGTACCACGCCATGCCACGCCCTTGGCCAGCAGCATGCCATGCCTAGTCCTTGGCCAGCAACATGTCATGCCATGCGACGGCCTTGGCCAGCAACATGCCATGCCAAAGCCTTTGCCAGCAGCATAGCAAGCCAAAGCCTTGGCCAGCAGCATGCCATGCCAAAGCCTCGGCCTTGGGCAGCATCATGCCATGCCAACGCCCTGGCCAGCAGCATGCCTTACCACGGCCTTGTCCAGCAGCATGGCATGCCATGCCACGGCCTTGGCCATCAGCATGCCTTGCCACGGCCTTGTCTAATAGCATGGCATGCCCTGGCCTTGGCCAACAGCATATCATGCCACGGCCTTGGCAAGCATGCCATGTCCCTCGGGTAATTGTACAAGTTGCCTTGCGAAATACATGTCCCTCGGTTAAATTGCCATTTGGTTGGCTTTGACGTGCGAACGAGTTGCCTATGCTTTCCTAGTGGAAGCTTGTTGCGAGAAGTATGTCCCTCGAAAGTTGCCTGTTGCGTTTGTTATTTGCATTCGGGCTAACTGGTGCTTGCTCGGCTTCTCTAAATGTTTTCGCACGTTCGTCGGGCTTCTTAGTCCTTCGGGGGATGATTCATTTTGGGCGGCTGGTGCATAGTGTACGTCGTGGCACGTGAGTTGTGTTTGGTTTGTGTGAGTTGGACGGATCTCTGCCTGTGCAGCGAACTCCACTGGTGCATTCCTCCATGTCCCTTGGGTAATTGCCTTTAGGTGGTCTTCGACTCGCCTTCGGGTTGCCTGCGCTTCCCTAGTGGAAGGTGCCTTGCAAAAAGCGTGTCCCTCGGGTAATTGCCATTTGGTTGGCTTTGACGTTCGAACGAGTTGCCTATGCTTTCCTAGTGGAAGCTTGTTGCGAAAAGTATGTCCCTCGAAAGTTGCCTGCTGCGTTTGTTATTTGCATTCGCGCTAACCGATGCTTGCTCGGCTTCTCTAAATGTTTTCGCGCGTTTGTCGGGCTTCTTAGTCCTTCGGGGGGTGATTTGTTTTGGGCAGCTGGTGCATAGTATACGTCGTGGGGCGTGAGTTGTGTTTGGTTTGTATGAGTTGGACGGATCCCTGCCTGTGCAGCGAACTCCACTGGTGCATTCCTCCATGTCCCTTGGGTAAATGCCTTTAGGTTGTCTTTGACTCGCCTTCGAGTTGTCTGCGCTTCCCTAGTGGAAGGTGCCTTGCGAAAAGCGTGTCCCTCGGGTAATTGCCATTTGGTTAGCTTTGACTTACGAACGAGCTGCCTGTGCTTTCCCAGTGGAAGGTTGTCGCGAAAGTTATGTCCCCTGGAAGTTGCCTGTTGCCTTTTGTTATTTGCAGTCGCGCTAACCGGTGCTTGCTCGGCTTCTCTAAATGTTTTCTCATGTTCATCGGGCTTCTTAGTCCTGCGGGGTGTGATTCGTTTCGGGCGGCTGGTGCGTAGTGTACGTCGCAGCGCGTCAATTGTGTTTGGTTTGTGCGAGTTGGATGGATCCTTGCCTGTGCAGCGACCTCTACTAGTGCATTCCTCTTCATCATCCGCAGGATTCCTACAGGTTGCCTGCGCTTTCCCTAGTGGAAAAGGTCCTTGCGAAAAGTTATGTCCCCACACAAATTGTCATAGTAGCAGAACAAAATTTCACAGTAGCCAGAGCAGACCTACTAGGATGGTCTGCTAAAGTTCCAATTTAGGTTGCAAAGTGATAATAAGTTAAGTGTTTTTGTTGCAATTTAGGTTCCAATTTAGTTTGCACGTCTTGAAAATGCTAAAGCTGCACAGAGTTTAAATGGACAGTTGGAGATTGCTGGTCAAATAAACAAGGTGACTTAATACAGCAGTAGGCATAGTTTCATAGCAGCCAGGGCAGAATAGCAGATTTACAGTAGCTAATTATAACAAAAATCCAGAGCAATCAGCAAACCAAGAACCTAGTAGACTAGCAATTGAGTCAAAGAACCAAAATAGAAACATAGCAA
>NW_021028495.1:4495-94518 GCF_004153795.1 Camellia sinensis
GTTTCTCTCTAACTCTCTCCGTCCTTCTCCGTCCTTCTCTCTTTTGTTCTAGGAACTAATTAGGTTAGGCAGCTAACAGCTTCATTAGCTTAAGTGGCCGAGTTTAACTCGAACTAATCTTGCTTGGCCTCCAAGAAAGAGAATCTACAGAGAAATTGGAGCTTAACGATAACAGTTTGACTTAGGTAGGCAACTCATTTGATGTTTTCTAAATCACCCAAGTGTTCAATTATCAAGTCCAAAAGGGTGAATTTGAATTCGCTTTAATTTGCATCCTATTTCCGTTTCTTTTCTCTAACTTTCTCTTCTACATCTCATGGAGAAAGTTTCTCTCTAACTCTCTCTGTCCGTCTCCAACTTCTCTCTTTTGTTCTAGGGCTAATAGTTTCATTAGCTTAAGTGGCTAAGTTTAACTCAAACTGATCTCGCCTAGCCTCCAAGAAAGAGATTTTACAGAGTAATTGTAGCTCAACGATATTAGTTGGACTTGAGCGCATCATTTAAGGCCTTCTAGATCGCCCAAGTGTTCGATTCTCAAGTCCAAAAGGGTCAATTGGTTAATTTTCATTCTATTTCCTTTCTTCTCTCTAATTTTCTCTTCTAGTTATGAATAAGAATGTTTCTCTCCAACTCTCTCCGTCCTTCTCCATCCTTCTCTCTTTTGTTCTAGGACTAATAGTTTCATTAGCTTAAGTGGCTAAGTTTAACTCAAGCTGATCTCGCCTAGCCTCCAAGAAAGGGATTTTACAGAGTAATTGTAGCTCAACGATATTAGTTGGACTTGTGCGCATCATTTAAGGCCTTCTAGATCGCCCAAGTGTTCGATTCTCAAGTCCAAAAGGATCAATTGGTTAATTTTCATTCTATTTCAGTGGCCATGTTTAACTCAAATTAATCATGCCTATCCGCGAAGAAAGAGAATTTACTGAGCACTTGTAGTTTAACGATATTAGTTTTACTTAAGCAAATGACTTAATGTCTTCTAAATCACCTAAGTGTATATATCTCGAGTCCAAAATGATGAATTGGAGCGCCCTTTAATTTTCATCCTGTTTCCCTTTCTTTTCTCTATCTTTCTCTTCTGGCTCCCAAGAAGAAAGTTTCTCCCCAACTCTCTCCGTCCTTTCTCCAGTCCTCTCCCTCTTCTTCTAGGAACTAATTACCTTAGGCAACCAACAGTTGCATTAGCTTAAGTGAGTAATCGTAGCTTAACGATATTCGTTTAACTTAAGCAACTCATTTAATGTTTTCTAAATCACCTAAGTGTTCAATTCTCAAGCCCAAAGGCATGAATTTGAATTCGCTTTGATTTTAAACCTATTTCCTTTTCTTTTCTCTAACTTTCTCTTCTAGCTCTCGAGAAGAAAGTTTCTCTCTAACTCTCTCCGTCCTCCACCATTCTCTCTTTTGTTGTAGGAACTAATTAGGTTAGGCAGCTAACAGCTTCATTAGCTTAAGTGGCCGAGTTTAACTCGAACTAATCTTGCTTGGCCTCCAAGAAAGAGAATCTACAGAGTAATTGTAGCTTAACGATAACAGTTTGACTTAGGCAACTCATTTGATGTTTTCTAAATCACGCAAGTGTTCAATTATCAAGTCCAAAAGGGTGAATTTGAATTCGCTTTAATTTGCATCCTATTTCCGTTTCTTTTCTCTAACTTTCTCTTCCAGCTCTCAAGAAGAAAGTTCCTCTCCAACTCGCTCCGTCGTTTTCCATCCTTCTCTCTTTTGTTCTAGGTCTAATAGTTTCACTAGCTTAAGTGGCTAAGTTTAACTCAAACTGATCTCGCCTAGCCTCCAAGAAAGAGATTTTACAGAGTAATTGTAGCTCAACGATATTAGTTGGACTTGAGCGCATCATTTAAGGCCTTCTAGATCGCCCAAGTGTTCGATTCTCAAGTCCAAAAGGATCAATTGGTTAATTTTCATTCTATTTCCTTTCTTTCTCTCTAATTTTCTCTTCTAGTTATGAATAAGAATGTTTCTCTCCAGCTCTCTCCGTCCTTCTCCATCCTTCTCTCTTTTGTTCTAGGAATTAATTAGCTTATCCAGCTATTAGTTTCTTTAGCTTAAGTGGCCATGTTTAACTCAAATTAATCATGCCTATCCACGAAGAAAGAGAATTTACTGAGTAATTGTAGTTTAACGATATTAGTTTTACTTAAGCAAATGACTTAATGTCTTCTAAATCACCTAAGTGTATATATCTCAACTCCAAAATGATCACTTTAATTTTCATCCTATTTCCCTTTCTTTTCTCTAACTTTCTCTTCTAGCTCCCAAGAAAAAAGTTTCTGTCACGACCCCAAATCGCCCCTAGTAGTTTGGTGCCATGATGGCCAGTAATCCGAGATTACCGAGGGCCAACTTTCAAAATTCACACACAACAGAGTATAAATATATGGGGCTCACAAGTACGGAAACGATACATACAATCAGATTAGTTTAAGTGGCCAAGTTTAACTAACACTAACCTAGCTTAGCCTCCAAGAAAGAGAATTTTCGAACTAATTGTAGCTTAATATCTTAGTTTAGCCTAATCACCTCATTTAAGGTTCTCTAAATCATCTAAGTGTTGAATTCTCAAGTCCAAAACGATGTATTTGAATTTCTTTTGATTTTCTTCCTATTTCTTTTTCTTTTCGCTAACTTTCTATTCTTGCTCTCACGAATAATGTTTCTCTGTAACTTTCTCCATCCTTCTCTATTTTGTCCTAGGAAATATGTGGATTAGGCCACTAATTGTTTTATTCGCTTAAGTGGGCAAGTTTAACTCAAACTAAGCTTACTTAGCCTCCAAGAAAAAGAATTTTCTGATAAATTGTAGCTTAACGATATTATTTGAACTTAATCACCTCATTTAAGGTTTTCTAAATCATCTAAGTGTTGAATTCTCAACTCCAAAACGATGAAATTGAATTCCCTTTGATTTTCATCCTATTTCTTCTTCTTCTTCTTTTTCTTCAAACTTTCTCTTCTAACACTCAAGAATAAGGTTTCTTCGTAACTTTCTCCGTCCCTCTATATCCTTCTCTATTTTCTTTAACGAACTAATTTGCTTAGGCCACTAATTGTTTCATTAGCTTAAGTGGCCAAGTTTAACTCAAATTAACCTTGCTTAGCCACCAAGAAAGAGAAGTTTATGAGTAATTGTTGCTTAACGATATTAGTTTAACTTAAGCACCACGTTTAAGGTTTTCTTAGTCACTTAAGTGTTCAATTGTCAAGTCGAACAGGATGAATATGAGTTCCCTTTGATTTTTTTCTTATTTCCCTTTCTTTTCTCTAACTTTCTCTTCTACCTCTGAAGAAGAATGTTTCTATCCAACTTTGTCTGTCCTTCTCCGTCCTTCCCTATTTCATTAGCTTAAGTGGCCAAGTTTAACTCAAACTGACCTTGCTTAGCTTTCAAGAAAGCGAACTTTCTAAGTAAATGTAAGGCTAGTTTGGATCTCATCCAAATCAAGTTGGATAGGGATTCAGGGAATTTGGAGCTTCAAGTTCAGGAGAGAAAGGAATTTAAAAAATACATTGACCTTTGCAAAATGGAAGAGTGTCTTGCTCTTCAAAAATCTAGAGTTCAATGGTTGGGTCTTGGGGATAGGAATAGTAGGCTTTTCTTTAGGTCTGTGAAAAGCAACATCAATACAGGAAAAATTTTGAGTGTTGACCTGGGGGATGGAACTAGATCTACCGAAAGTGCTGTCATTCATGACACCTTTGTTCAATTCTATACTAGCTTGTTTGGCTCCTCATTCAAGGACCAGTATAATGGCTTGGAGAGGATACAATCTCTTGTGAAAACTAAAGTTTCTGCATCCCAATTGACTAATCTTGCTAGACCCGTTTCTGATGCTGAAATCAAGGAGGTTTTTAGTCTCTTAAGGCTAATAAAGCTCCTGGTCCTGATGGTTATTCTGTGGGGTTCTTTAAACGTTCATGGGATATTGTTGGTAAGGAGGTTACCCTGGCTATAAAATCATTTTTTGACTCTGGTAAGCTCCTTATGGAAATCAATAGTACCATTATAGCCCTTATTCCTAAAATTCCTAATCCCATGAAAGTTGGTGATTACAGACCCATTTCCTGTTGTAACACCATTTATAAATGTATTGCTAAGATCATAGCTAACCGTGTGAAGATGGTGCTCCCTGATCTTATAGACCCTGTGCAGTCTGCCTTTGTCCAAGGTAGGAGGATCTCTGACAATATCTTCCTATCCCAAGAGATTATGAGAGGCTATCATAGGAATTCAAAAACCCCTAAGGGTGCTATGAAAGTTCACATTATGAAAGCTTATGACAATGTGAGGTGGGAGTTTATTCTTGATATTCTCACTGCGATGGCTTTCCCTCCTTGCATGATTACTTGGATAAAGGCTTGCATGACTAGTCCCTCTTTCTCTATTTGTATTAATGGTAGCCTTCATGGGTACTTTACGAGGGCTAGAGGGCTTGGACAAGGGGACCCTATGTCCCCCTATCTTTTTGTGCTGGCTATGGAGATCTTAGCCAGAATTTTGGCTGAAAAGGCTAGTAGCCTTTTGTTCAAGTTTCATTGGAGATGTGAGAAAACCAAAATTGTTAACCTATGCTTTGCTGATGATTTGATGATCTTTAGTAGAGGGGATCCTCATATTGTTAACCTCATTATGCAGGGTTTGGAGGAGTTTAGGAGTTTGTCGGACCTCACTCCAAGCCCTAGTAAAAGTAACATTTACTTCTCGAGGTGTAATTTGGAGCTTAAAGAGGCCATTCTTCATATTGCCAATTTTACTGAGGGATCACTCCCTGTGAAGAACCTTGGTGTGCCTTTAATCACAACTAAGCTTAAGGTCTCTGATTGCCAAATTCTTATTGATAGGATAACTAGTAGGATTAAAAGCTGGACTAATAAACTCCTATCTTATGCTGGTAGAGCTCAACTCATCCAGACTATTCTCTTTTCTATGCAAGTTTATTGGTCCTCGCTTTTTATTCTTCCTAAGAGGGTTATCCGTGACATTGAGAGTCTTCTTAGATCCTTTTTGTGGTCTGGGACTGAGTTGAAGAAACATAGTGCGAAGATTGCTTGGAAGAATATATGTAAAAAGAAGAATGAAGGGGGTCTTGGTTTTAAGGATATGGAGGTCTGGAACAAGGCTGCTATTGCCAAACATATATGGTTTTTGTTTTCCGGTGGGGAGTGTTCTATGTGGTGTCAATGGGTTAAGTCTTATTTGCTCAAAGGAAAGAGTTTCTGGGGTGCTAAAATGCCTTCTGATCCTTCCTGGGTCTGGAGGAAACTAATGTGTTTCTTTGGTTTGATAACTGGCACCCTTTTGGCTCGCTTTAGCAGAGGTATGGACAAAAAATTTTGTATGACACCAACCTTCCTGATAATTCTAAAGTCAGTTCCATTATTTCTGATGGATCTTGGAAGTGGCCTATCCCTAGTTCTTGGGAGATAAGGGAGTGGATTTCATCTACACCTCCTGCCCTCTATCCTTCCAATTCTTTGGATACTCCTCTTTGGAGCTTAGATGCTGCTGGTGTGTTCTCTATTCAGTCTACTTGGGATTACTGGAGGGATAAGGGTCCCAAAGTCCCTTGGTCCAAGATGATCTGGGATTCTCCATCTATTCCTAGAGTTAGTTTTGTTGTCTGGATGGCTATTCAAGAGAGGCTCAATACTGGGGATAGATTGCAAATGTTTGGCCTTGTTCCTAATTCGAGTTGCTATTTCTGTCTAGCTCCTGAGGAGAACCACACCCATCTCTTTTTTAGGTGTGCTTATTCTTCTAGGATCTGGGCTGCTGTCCAGACTAAGTGTAACACTAGTTGGCTTAATTTGTCTTGGTTGGAGACTGTTGAGTTTGCTATCAAGTCCACCAAAGGTAAAACTTAGAAGTCTATAATCATGAAACTGTCCTTCCTCTGCACTGTGTACCATATCTGGATGGAGAGGAATAGTAGGATCTTTAGTAAGGTGTCAAAGCCCGAAGAGATTGTTACTAACTCTATTATCCAAATGGTTAGAGGTAGACTTCTTTCTATGGAAAATGTAACTAATTCTGCAGGTGATAACTAGTTTCTGAGGCAATGGAACTTACCATCTAAGATCATGGAGATGGTTCAGCCATGGAAGGAATCTGAGGGATGTGAGATCACCATATTGAGGGTTGAGTGATAGTTAGCAGAAAGTGAGTGTGTACTTAATTAGTGTGTTCTTTTGCAGGTTGGTATCTGTTCTAATTGACTCAATTCTATGATGGTTTCCTATCCATTAGCAAATTTGGACTGGTCTTGTGGTGGGTTGAGTGATGTGAGCCCAGATATTTTGCATACCAAATGTGGGTTGAGGGGTGTGAGATTGCACATATATGAAATTATTATCATTATTATACATTATATATTTTTTATGCATGTTAAGGAAGCTACTATATACTTATTCTCTTTGAGAATTCTGTGTGAGGTTGTAAGTACAAGGCCGAGTGTAGTGAGACACTACAGTGAGTGGAGAGTTTTATTAATATGTGGGTTGAGTGATGGGAGGTCTAAATTTGAGTGTATTCTTTTTCTTCTTGTCTATGATTGGTTATACAGTTCCGATACTTATCATATCTATATTGGGCAGGTATATCTAATCATGGTATGGTGGAATGGTGGTGGCTGCATCTTGCACCCTTCCAGAAGGCATCAAAATGTTTGGATGTATATCTTGGGGATGGCTGCTGCCAGCGCCTTGTCAAGTTATATGCGAGTGTGTTTCAGTCGTCTTAATTTCTATTTGCATATACAAGTTAGATTAACTTTTTTAGTTGATGGTAAATTTGCTTACTCCTACGGGTTGTATAGGAGGTTCTTGGTTTGGTTTTATTTTCTTTTTGTTTTAATGGTGTGGCTGGACTTGAATTTGGATAAAAGAGAGCTGTTGCATCTGTCATGCTACTATCCCGATAGCTAAACAGTGTTGCTGTGTGCAAATTGCAGGACATGGATTTTGTACAATCTGGGTTGCCATGTGCTGTGTGCATATTACAGTTCATGGTTTCTTAGCTGGCGTGTGCTCATGATGTACAAGACCCCTATCTTTGCTGGTCTTAGTTAACGTGGTTCACTTTGGCTTGCAATCGGAGTTGAAGTTCTTGGGCTGATCTGTCTTTTTTGTTTTTTTTTCAGCTGTGTGTTGTTTTGGTTTTTGCTGTTTTTGGCTGGGTTTCAGCCTATTTTGGTCGAGGCTTGTGCTTTTGTTTTCTCTTTTGGTAGGGCCTGGGGTACGCCCCTTGTAATCTTGTAAATCTTTTGTTCTATTTTATTTCTTATTCACCCAAAAAAAAAGAGATATACCTCAGCACCATACATGTTGCCACACATCACTTCCATACTTTACAGCTAGCTGCCCAGACAAAACGTCAATTCGTCTCGCCTAGGCAGGAAACTTTAGAAGTCAGAAAAATGATATGCTACAACGCAGTGCACCACTAGCCAAGAAAGCGCGTAGACAACATCCAGGTCATCAAACTCTCAACCACAACACAGCCACAAAAGGCGCCGGAACAGCAGCCCCTCGCCAGCAAACACAACCTAGAGTATTACCAACGATATAAATATCACCGGCAACAAACTAGTAGACCACCAAGCATTTATAAAATCACGCTGATCCACCACAACCGGGACCTCCTACATAAACGAACAGCACCAGAGAAGAAGCTGAGTACGGCCAGCGACTTCGACCATCGTCAGAACAGACACCAGAAGACACACGTCCAGCTATTCCACACCTGAACCAACTAACACCGGCCGAAAAAACCAGCATCGGATAAAAACCCAGCACCGAAACTACACCAGAGAATCACCACCACGACATACCGCCAGAGGGAGTTTCTCTCTCTCTCTACTATCTTCCCTTAGATGAACGAGTATTGAAATCACACAGCTAACACCGATAGGGTCACCCTTTCAATATTTAAATATATTATAAAACAGACAAGAAAGCACCATACATACAAAAGATCAACAACTTACAACACGGTTCCAAGTCTTTTTCAAGATTAACTTGATTTAGAACGTCATTGTCACCTGCCTACCTACCTCACCCACAATCCCAACCACTTTGCATCATCAGTGTAAGGTGGGATTGCTTCTGGCAGCTTATCTCGGTTGGTCATTGGATTTGGACGTTGGATGCAAGTTGTCTGCCGCTGGTTATTGTGCTCTGGCAGCTAACTGTGTTGGGGTTTGTCTGGGGGTGTGAAGATGGTTGCAATCAGCGCACATCTTTGGGCCTATATGCTATGTGGATTTACCCTTCGGTGATGGCTGCTAGCAGCGCCTTGCCTAGGCATTTCAATGGGTTTATTAGCTATCTTCATTTCTTTTATCTCCTTCCTGCTGTGAAGGAGTGGTGGCTGATTGTTATTCAGATTTGGATGGCAGTTGGCAGGGTGTGTAAGTTCCATAGCGATGGCTGCTTCAAGCGCCTTGCTATGCTACAAAGGAGAGCAAATCAGTGGTCTTTACTTTTATTTTTATTTGGTCACAGTTGTAATTTGCAGCTTGCCTATTTCTACGGGCTGAGTAGTAGGTTTTAAGTGTACTTGGGTATCTTGTGTAACAGGTTTCTTGAGCAGCTCGGTAGGATGAGCCCATCTTGGTATTTCTCTTCGGCTTGCTTGAGTTACAATTTTGTATTACATATATTGGTTACAGGTGCCTATCCCTACGGGCTGTGTAGGGAGGTGTGTGGGTGTATTGGTGCCCATCCCTACGGGTTGTGTAGGGAGTTTTTGGACTATTGTAATGGTGCTTTTTGGTTGCTGGTTTGTCCTTGTACAAGGTCCCTATCCATCATAGGACATGGCCTTTGTACAAATCTGCCTGGCAACGTTTTTTCTTTTGGCTCTATTTTCGGATGTAGCTCTTAGGTTTGATTTAGATTTTGTTAGTGATCCTTTGGGCCTCGGTGCTTGTGGGCTGTGGCTTGTGTTGTCTTCTGTTGGTTAGGGCCTGGGGTATGCCCCTTGTATTTTTGTAAATCTTCTGTTTTATATTATTTCTTATTCACCCAAAAAAAAAAAACTCATTTAATGTTTTCTAAATCACCTAAGTGTTCAATTCGCAAGTCCAAAATGCTGAGCTTGAACTCCCTTCAAATTTCATTCTATTTCCCTTTCCGTTCTCTGACTTTCTCTTCTAGACCTCAAGGAGAAAGTTTGTCTCCAACTCTCTCCGCCCGTCTCCAACTTCTCCCTTTTGTTCTTGGAACTAATTGGCTTGGGCAACTTGTCGTCTTTTTAGCTTAAGTGGCCAAATTTAACACAAACTAATCTTGCTTAACCTACAAGAAAGAGATTAGAGATTTTACCGAGTAATTGTAGCTTCACGATATTTGTTTGACGTAAGCACCTAATTTAAGGTTTTCTACATCACCTAAGTGTTAAACTCTCAAGTCCAACATGATGAATTAGAGTTCAATTTAATTTTATTCCCGTTTCCTTTTCTTTTCTCTAACTTTCAAACTCACTCTCCCTCAGGTTAAAGAGTAGAAGAGCTAAACAATTGGTTGGTGCTACACCAGAACAACACCACCAGGGGGAGCTTTCTCTCTCTAAAATCTAGAGAGAGAGGCTCTACTTTCTTCCCCTCACAAATTCAAATTCATTCTTTTGGAGTATTCTTAAAGCTAGTTTGGATGACCTGTCCTATAGTGGTTGTCAATTTACTTGGTCTAACAATCAGTGTGATGGTAACTTCATCACTTCCAAAATTGATAGAGTTCTCATCAATGATGACCGGTTGAAGTTCTTTTCATCTTCTTCAGCCTACTTCTATCCTGCTGCTCCTTCTGACCATTCCCTAGTATTGTTACCAGTCACACTCAAATCCCTAGATATAAGAAACCTTTCAGGTTTTTCAGCTTCTGGGCTGACCATCCTGAGTTCAAGATCATTGTGAGTGGGGTTTGGTGCAAATATGTTTAAGGGGTCTCCTTTGTTTAGAATTTGTTGTAAGCTTAGGTCTTTGAAGCCCCTCCTTAAGACTTTGAACAAAAAAGATTTTAGTGATATTTCATCCAGGGTCCTCTATGCTAGAGATGAGCTTGAGATTGCTCAAATCAAATTGAATAAGGACCCTTTAAGCTTGCAAAAACAGTCTTCTGAGCGGAATCTTTTTAAAAAGTATAGTGATCTTTGTAAAGTGGAGGAAAGTTTTGCCAAACAGAAGTCTAGAGTCCAGTGACTTAGTCTTGGAGATAGGAATAGTAGTTTTTTCTTCAGGTCTGTCCGTAATAACATCAATAGGAATAGAATTAGTAGTGTCGTAAATGAGGTTGGGTGCCGCTTGACTAAATCTCAGGATGTTCAAGATGTAGTTGTGGAAGCTTTTAAAAACCTTTTTGGTGCCCCTTTTACAGATACCTATTCTGGTGGGGACAGGGTCAACCATCTAATCCACAGGAAGTTGTCTACTGATCAGTGCCATAATCTGTGTCTTGCTATCACTGATGAGGAAATTAAAGATGTTCTCTAGTCGCTCAATGCTAATAAGGCCCCGGGTCCTGATGGGTTCTCTGCTAGTTTCTTCCAAAAATCTTAGGACATTGTTAGGAGGGAGGTTACTATTGTTGTTAAGTCCTTTTTTGAATCAAGGGAGCTCCTCAAAGAGATAAACAGTACTAGTATTGCTCTTGTCCCAAAAGTTCCAAATCCTAGTAAAGTCGGTGATTATAGACCTATATCCTGTTGCAATACCATATACGAATGTATTGCCAAAATTATTGCAAATAGGATAAAGGCTGTTTTACCCGATTTAATTGATCCTGTGCAATCTGCTTTTGTCCAAGGGAGGAGAATTGCCAATAACATTTTTCTCTCCCAAGAGCTGATGAGAGGTTACCATAGGAATTCCAATTCCCCTAGGTGTGCCATGAAAGTTGACCTTATGAAAGCTTATGATAATGTGAGATGGGATTTCCGTTTTTGACATTTTGAAAGCTATGAATTTCCCGGTAAAATTCATAGGTTGGATTAAAGCTTGTGTGACTTCTGCCTCCTTCTCTATTAGTATAAATGGGAGTCTTTTTGGTTATTTTAAGGCTGAAAGGGGTTTAAGACAAGGTGATCCCATGTCCCCGTATCTTTTTGTGCTTGTCATGGAGGTCCTGGCTAGGATCATGGCTGAAAAGGCTTCTGATCCTTAATTCAAATTTCATTGGAGATGTAGTAAAACGAAGATTGTCAATCTCTGTTTTGAGGAATGATTTAATGATCTTTCGCAAAGGTGACATCAAATTTGTCCACCTTATCAAGGATGGCCTTAATGAATTCCATAAACTGTCGGGTCTTTCTCCTAATCCTTTGAAAAGTCATGTGTTCTTCTCGGGTTGCGAGAAAAAGCTTCGCGAGGAGATCTTGGGTGTCACTACATTTAAGGAGGGGCATCTCCCTGTGAGATACTTGGGAGTTCCTCTTATTCCTACTAGGCTTAAATCTAGTGACTGTCAAGGCTTGGTGTCTAGAATATCTGCTCGAATTAAGTCTTGGACTAATAAGGTGTTGACTTATGCTGGCAGAGCCCAGCTGATTAGTACCATTTTATTCTCTATGCAAGTTTATTGGTCGTCCTTATTTATCCTCCCTAAGAAGGTTATTAAGGAGGTTGAGAGCTTGTGCAGGTCTTTTCTGTGGAATGGTATTGAGCTTAAGAGCACTAGTGCTAAAGTATCTTGGGATAGAGTTTGTTCCCCTAAGAATAAAGGGGGGTTGGGTTTTAAGTCTATGGAGGTTTGGAATAGGGCTGCTATTGCTAAGCATGTGTGGGTCCTTCTTGCTGGGGGTGATCAGTCTATGTGGTGTCAGTGGGTGAAGTCCTACTTATTAAAAGGGAATAGTTTCTGGTGTGTTAAAACCCCCAGTGACCCCTCTTGGGTCTGGAGGAAGTTGCTCAATTTGAGGGTTGCCCTTTTTCCTCTCTTCAAATCTACTATTGGATCTGGTACCAATACTTTTCTCTGGTATGACAATTTGCACCCTTTGGGTTCTCTCTGGGCTAAATTTGAGGAGAGGATTATCTATGATATGGCCTTGCCCGTCAAGCTAAAATGAGTTCCATTGTTGACTCTTCTGGTTGGCATTGGCCTGTTGCTTCCTCCTGGGAGATTAGGGATTTAATTAGTAATACTCTAGCTAATTTTAATCCCTTTTACTTGTCCCCTAATAGACTGCTTTGGCTTCCTCAGAATGATGGTAATTTTACCATTGGGTCTGCCTGGGACCATTGGAGGCAAAAGTGGCCTAAGGTTGATTGGATTGGGCTCATTTGGGGGCCTCATACCATCCCAAAAGCTAGTTTTGTTGTTTGGATGGCCATCCTTGGCCGTCTAAACACTGGTGATAGATTGGTTCTATTTGGTCTTACTCATTCTCCTATTTGCCCTATGTACGGTCAAGTTGGGGAGGATTGTGATCATCTATTTTTTCAATGCCCTTTCTCATCTGTTGTATGGCAAGCTATAAAACATAAATGTAACTTGACTTGTGGTGGTACTGATTGGAACTGTCACTGAGGTGGCAAGGAAATGTAAAGGAAAATCTTTGGCTTCCATTATTAGAAAACTGAGCTTCTGTTGCACTGTGTACTATTTGTGGTTGGAAAGAAACAATAGAGTCTTCAACAAAGAAAATAAACCTGAAGAGATTGTCATTCAACAAATCATCCAGATGGTGAGATGTAGATCTATGGCCCTCTCAAACATTAAGAAGTCCAGTAATGATGATTGGTTCCTCCATAAGTGAAACATTCCTAGTACCAATTGAGGATTGTGTGTGCTGTGTGCTGAGTGATTGTGAGCCTAAACAGAGTGTATTATTATATGAGAGTTACCATTTGTGGGTTGAGTGATGAGAGTTCTAAAAACCATCTACTTTTCTAACATTGTGTACTGTTTTGCAGATCCGACAAAGGAAGAGAGATGTGAGTTCAGTAAAATATGGGTTGAGTGGAGTGAGCTTCCTACATTGTGGGGTTTACTAATATATTTCTGCATATGTTTGCTATTATTTGTTACAGGCACAAGAAATTCAAGCATCGAGTGGTGTGAGTTCAAAAGTTGTGGGCCAAGTGGTGTGAGAGTATATAATGAGTGTTGCGCTTTGTTATGGATGTTATATATTTGTGGGTTGAGTGATTCAGTTTATATATAAAATTAGAGGGTCTTAGATATATTTTTCAGATTGTGGTTGTTGTTTATAGTCTATTTCACTGTTTTTTTGGGGGGGGTGAATATAGCCTATTTCACTGTTGTGATTGGTCTATTTCAGGTCATTCTACAATGTATGAGGATCAAGATAAGTTTGAAGGCATCGTTGACCGTGCTGCATATCTGCGCCAGTCTCAATGCCTTGCATCTTTAGAGGATGCTTTTGTGTTTTCTATTTTACTTTCCAGTTTCAAAATAATGTATATGAAGTTTATATGGGTTTCTTCCTGTTTTGTTTTGGATTCCTTTCCTACTCTAGCGGGATGTGCTTGGGTCTATTAGGCACTATCTGCTTTTTGGATCTGGTTGGGTTCTTATGGTTTTGCCGGTGTACTTGCTCATATACAGGTTTCTTTTGTGGTGGTGGGACCTACGACTTTTTGAGATCTATTGCTATGAACCTGCACTCAACGGGTTCCTTGTGTACAGTGATAGAATGGATGTCTTGGATGATTTTGGTTATCTCTTTGCTGTCTCTTCATGGCTGCACCGTTTAGAGTGCTTCTCTCAGTGGGTAGGATAGGTATGGTCCTCACTAAAACTCAACCCTCAATGGAAAATAGCAACACTCAAACCAGCTTGTAGCAAACTGCAAGATTAACAAACAATTAGGTAACACACAATATATACTCCCCTTCACTCAACCCACATTTGCTAGACTCACAACACTCAAAGTTCTTCTGCTTCCATCACAAGAATTCTTCTTCAAGATAGAAGTAGGCAGCCTCCATTTTTGCTCATAAACCAATTGTCATTAGAATGAGTTTTCAAATTGTTCATAGAAAGCATTCTAAATTGAATCATATATCTAATTTTACTATTGGCACTCTTCCGGTGAAATACTTGGGTGTACCCATGATTACTATGAAGCTTAAGGCTACTGATTGTCAAATTCTGGTTGACAGGATTACTAAGAGGGTCAAAAGCTGGACTAACAAGCTCCTTTCTTATGCGGGTAGAGTTACTTATACAAACCATTCTTTTTTCTATACAAGTATATTGGTCTTCTCTTTTTATCCTTCCTAAAAAGGTTATTAGAGAGATTGAATGTATTTTGAGATCCTTTCTTTGGTCTGGGGTTGAGTTGAAGAAGCATAGTGCTAAAATTGCTTGGAAAGATATTTGTAAGCCTAAGAGTGAGGGGGGATTAGGTTTCAAAGACATGGGTGTGTGGAACAAGGCGGCTATAGCTAAGCATGTTTGGTTCCTTTTTTTGGGGGGGGTGGGTTCGATGTGGTGCCAATGGGTTAAGTCTTACTTACTCAAAGGCAAGAGTTTTTGGTATGCTAAAATACCTTTTTTTTAGGTAAATAAGTCATAAAATAAAAGACAAAAAAACTTACACCACTACAAGGGGCCCTAAGCCAAAGCACTATACAAGAAACAGGACCATGAGACTAAAATAAACAAACCAAAGCCGAAGGGGCCTTAACCAAACCACTATAAACTGTTAAAACTGTTAACATAACATATCTAAGTGATCAAAAGGAAATAGAAAGAAAGAAAAAATAAAATTAAACTAAGGAACTCAATCATAGTAGAAAATAACCCAAAAAATGTGTTCATAGGCCGCATGAAGATTAGATGAGGAACATGAACACACCCATACAACTAGGTAACAAAAAGCCAAGAGTAACCAATCTGTTTTGTACCCCCGTGCACAGCCCTCACAGGTAGGCCATATACCAAAACAAACTAAGCAAAGCAATATAAAATAAAATCTTTCTTCACACAAAGAGGCGCCTCCAGCAGCCAACCATGCGAACACAGTCAGTTCCCCAACTCGAAGGAACCAAGGCTGAATCCTGAAACAGACAGCACCATCAGAAGAAGTACTGTTCTGCCACCCCATGCATCCCAAACAAAGCTTAGACATTATAGTATACCCTGTAAACAACAGATACCGAGACAAGATTATCAGGTCCACAAACCAATAATAACATGACAGGTCACATTTTACACCACACATATAGATGCTCACTACACTCAACCCACAAATATATAAGCTCACATCACTCAAGAAATATTGCTCCATATACCTGCAAAAATAACAAATACAAGAAATATATAGAAACATGTTAGTCCCTCTCAATATGGCTAGTAATATTGGGTTTGGAGTTAGTTTATTCCTCACACTATACTCAACCCTCATAAAATATGGCACATACTCAAGCTTCCCCTTCCCTGTAATTCGCATACCTATAACAATAACAAACATTAGGAAACCCCACATTGTATATGCTTACCATCACTCAACCCACAGTTTTTGAACTCACATCCATCTCAACAGATACAGCATGCTTCAACAGAGTATGAGGTAGTCTCCATGAGCTCAAGTACCATCTATCAGTATGGTGTGAATCCAAGTTGGTAATATGCATTACCCTGAATCTAACCATGTCCACAATACACTTTATATTGTACCATATCCTTACTAAAGACTATTATTCCTAGCAATCCATAACTGGTACACAGTACAAGTAAAGGCAAGCTTGGTAATAATAGTCTCTAAAGACTTCCATCTCACAGATTTAGCAATGAGCTAGACCAAGTCATTCCAAGGAATTGATGGCCAATCAACATTCATTTTACCTTTTATACAGGCCCAAACTCTTTTAGAGAAAGGACACTCAAAGAAAAGGTGGTTGTGGTCTTCACATGGGTGTTGGCAGAAGACACACTCAGTAGATTGGGTCACACCAAAGAGTTTTAATCTATCTCCAGTGTTCAATCTGCCAAGGATAGCTATCCACGCCACAAAACTCACTTTAGGGATGTTATGAGGCCCCCAAAAAATCTTAGACCAGTTCACATGATCAAAATGTTGCCTTAATGAGTGCCATGTAGACTGGATAGTAAATTTACCATTAGAAACAGGGCTCCAACTAACATCATCTGACCCACCAGAAGGGAGAAAGGTGGAAGGAGTACTAGCAATGAGGTCCATAAGCTCCCATGAAGAAGGGAAAGGCCACCTCCAAGTAGTCCCCTCCACAATCGCACTAACCTTAGCATCTAGACTCAAGGCAGAATCATAAACAATTCTAACCCCAAATCTATCCCACACAAATCCCATAGGGTGCTAGTTATCAAACCAAAGAGATACACTGGACCCATCTCCCACCCTATGTTTGATTAAAGGGTAAATGATGGGTCTAAGAGAAAGAATTTTCCTCCAAACCTAGGAGGGGTCATTTGGCACCCTAACTCTCCAAAAACTTCTACCTTTTAGAATATAAGATTTAATCCACAGGCACCACATAGATTGCTCACCCCTAGAGAAGAGGAACCAGATATGCTTAGCAATAGCAGCCTTGTTCCACACCATAAGAGATTTAAACCCGAAGCCCCCTTCATTCTTAGGGGAACACAATCTATCCCAAGACACCTTAGCCCCATACTTCTTCAGCTCACAGCCAGACTAGAAAAAGGCTCTAAACAGACTCTCTATGGAACAAATGACCTTCTTTGGAAGAATAAACAAAGAGGTCCAGAACACTTGCATAGAGAAAAGAACAAATTGTATCAGCTGGGCTCTACCAGCATAAGTGAGACACTTATTAGTCCAGCTTTTAATCCTCTTTGTTATTCTCTCCACAAGTTGAACACAATCAGTAGCTTTAAGGTTAGTAGAGACTAAGGGAACCCCTAAGTACCTCACAGGCAAAGTGCCTTCACTGAAGTTACAAACCCTAAGAATCTCATCTCTTAAATTCTGTTCACACCCAGAAAAAAAAATGTGACTCTTATTAGGGCTAGGGGACAAACCAGACAAGTTTTGAAACTCCTCTAAGCCAGTTTTGATGGACTAGACAGTGAACACATCCCCTTTACAAAAGATCATCAAATCATCTGCAAAACATAAATTGACAAGTTTCGTTTTATCACACCTCCAATGGAATTTGAATTCGGGATGAGAAGCCTTCTCAGCCAAAATTCTAGAAAAAAAATCTCCATGACTATAACAAAAAGGTATGGAGACATGGGGTCACCTTGCCTCAACCCTCTCTCCCCCCTAAAATAGCCATGAAGACTCCCATTAATACAAATAGAATATGTAGGGCTAGTCATACAAGCCTTTATCCAATGGATAATATTATGAGGGAATCCCATAGCTGTTAGGACATCAAGAACAAAATCTCACCTAACATTATCGTAAGCTTTCATAATATCCACTTTCATGGCACACTTGGGAGTAGGTGATGATTTATGATAGCCCCTCATAAGCTCATGAAAGAAAAATATTATCAGCAATTCTCCTCCCAAGGACAAAAGCTGATTGCACAGGATCAATGAGATCATGAAGAACAATTTTAATCCTATCAGTAATGATCTTAGAGATGCATTTGTACAGAGTGTTACAACATGAGATTGGTCTGAAGTCCCCCACTTTTTCAACATTAGGGATCTTAGGAATGAGAGCAATGGAGGTACTATTCAATTCCTGAAGGAGCTCCCCAGATGTAAAAAAAGATTTAATAGCTTCAACAACCTCTCTCCCCACAACATCCCAGGCTTTAAAAAAGAAACCCGCAGAAAACCCATCAGGGCCAGGGGCCTTATTAGCTTTTAGGGATTTGAAGGCATCAGTGATCTCTTTCTTAGTAACCTTCCTAGCAAGAGCTTGGTACTAAGCTTCAAACACTCTTTTGGTGACAAGGTTTCTAATCCTATCAAGCCCATTATAGTGGTCCACAAAAGGCTTCCCAAACAGATTAGTGAATGAGTCCACAAAAGATTTATGGACCTCTTCACTTTTAGGCGCTCTAACCCCACTAGGAAGCACAACACTATGGATCCGACCCCTATTCACTAATACCCTTAACAGTTCTAAAGAAGAATTTGGAATTTCTATCGCCCAAACCTAACCATTGGACACGGGATTTCTGATGAGCAAGACTTTCCTCAACTTTACTAAGATCTACATATCTACCATAGGCAGCCCTTTCCTCCTCTTGAAGAGTTAAATTCATCGGATCTTTATCAAGCTTAATCTGAGAATTAAGAAGATGATCCTTAGCAACTCCAACTCTGGTAGAAATCTCACTGAACTCCTTTTTGTTTAAAGCTTTCAAAATAGGTTTTAGAGTCTTAAGCTTTTGACAGACCCTAAACATAGGAGAGCCCCTGATGTATTTTCTCCAAACACCATGCACTCTAGGGAGGAACTCAACATGGTCAGCCCAAAAATCAAAGAACTTAAAAGGTTTTTTTAATTTGGCCTCCTCAGGACCAAGGTGTACAATCACAGGTGAATGATCAGAGACACCAAGAGGCAGGAAAAGAGCATACGAGTTGGGATTAACAGTTAACCACCTCTCGTTAACAAGGACTCTATCAAGTTTTGAAGTAATAAAATTACCACCACCGCGTTTATTAGACCAAGTAAACTGACACCCCTTGTAACACAAGTCTTCCAACTCAGAATCCAAAACCAGATTATTAAAAGTATCATTAGCACTACACCAACCCTCCTTCCCCCCTATTTTTTCATATGAAAATCTAACAGCGTTAAAATCACCAAGGAAAATTGAGGGGTGATTAGCATGGCTGATAGCAATCTTTTTAAGATCACAAAAAAGGGGAAGTCTCAGCTCATGCTTATTTTCTGCGTACACAAAAGTAGCAAAGAAATTGAAATTGCTCTCAAAAACAGTCACCTTTACAAAAATGAACTGGTTTGACTTTTAAACCACCAAAATATCACAAAAGTTTGAATCCCAACATATCCAATTCTAGCTAGCAGATCTGGTCGTGAATTAGACAAAAATTTCCAATTTCTAAAGCTATGTTCAAAAAGTTTAGCTTCATTTTCCATTTTAATTTTTGTTTCCAAAACGCCCATGTTTCCAAAACCCTCTAACAGTCCAAAAAGAGTTTTATAGACATGATAAAAATATCTAAATAAAAGAGAACACAACCAGACCACCACAAAAAGGACAACACTATTTACCTCTTTTTCTTCCTCTGGCTTCCTGAAGTTCTGCCAGAAGACTTCTGCTTAGTTGAACTACCCACCTTTGTTTCACCATCCCCTTTTCCCCCCTGTATCTCAGGTGAATTTGCCATCACTTCATCTCTTCCCGCTTGCTCAATACTTCTAATAAAGTCCTCTGCTACTGGATTTATGATTTTTGCAATCTCCACCACCTCAGCATGGAATGCAGCTATCTGATCTGTGGCTTTTTTGCATCAATCTCTTCAATCTCAGTATGGATAACAACCTCCTTATACTGGACTTCATTCACCCTGTCATTTTCCATTGTTGCAGATGCACTTGTTTCTTCGATATGGACATTGTGCTCAGGGGATGGTTGGTAACCAACCTTCCTTTTACCCTTATCCTTAACTTTTGTCCAGCCCCCATCAAGTTCAACCCTTTCTTCAGTGATCTTCTGTACTCAACAAGTTTCTCCACTTGAGCAGAGAGGTAGGTTTTAGTTTCGTGCCCAAAAACATGGCAGTGCAAACATCTAGAGGGTACACCTTGATACTCCACATGGATAGTAATAGACTCTTCACCACTAGTGATGACAAAACTGTCAGGGAAAGCAGAATCCGTAGGAATATTCACACATACTCTAGCAAAGGAAATTCGACTTCCTGAAGATGTAAGTTGATCCATAAACAAAGGTACCCCCACTGCACTAGCTATCCTACTTAAACCATCCCCATCCCAGTATTCCAGAGGAATATTGTATAATTTCACCCAAACAGGGATAGTTTTCTTATCTTCCTTAGACAGCTTCATCATGCGATGCCACTGCTTCAGAATGAGAAGGAAACCTCCCACATACCATGGTCCTCCCTCTAAGACATCTATGCAACAATCCCGATTTTCAAACATGAAAAAAATAAAACCATCATCATTCTTCAGGATTTCCTCCAGACCCTTATTCTTCCACATATTGAGCGCGTTATTTTTAATTAGGATGTTAAAATACCTAGTGACCCCTCTTGGGTCTGGAGGAAAATTCTGTCTCTTAGGAAGATCATCTATCCTCTTATCAACTTTAAGACTGGTAATGGGAAGAATGTTTTTCTGTGGTTTGATAATTAGCATCCCTCAGTTCTCTTTGGGATAGATTTGGGCATAAGATTCTTTATGATACGGGTTTTCCTTATGATACCAAAGTTAGCTCCATTATCTCAAATTTTGCATGAAAATGGCCAACTGCTAACTCTTGGGAAATTAGAGAGTGGATCTCTTCCACTCCTCCAACATTTAGGCCTAGTAGTGAGACTCAGGATAGACCCTATTGGAAGCTTAATTCTGATGGGCTCTTTTCTATTCAATCTACTTGGGACTGTTGGAGGGATAAGGGTCCTAAAGTCCCTTGGGCTAATCTGATTTGGGGGACTCTATTACCTAGGGTTAGCTCTGTGGTTTGGCTAGCTATTCATGAGAGGTTAAATACTAGGGATAGATTGCAAATGTTTGGTCTTGTTTCTCAACCTATCTGCCCTCTTTGCCAAGCTCCTGAGGAGAATCATTCTCATCTGTTTTCACAACAACAAAAAACACATTTGGCGACCCAAAAATTTGTCGCCAAAAGTACAAATTTCGTCGCTAAAAGAATCGGCGACAAAATATACAATTGGTCGCTAAAGCCCTGTCACTAAAAATATTGGCGACGAAATCAGAAATTGTTACCGTATATAGACATTTAGCGACAAGTAAAATTGGTCGCCAAAACTCATATACTTTGTCGATATAAAATTACAATTTGTTGCTAAAAGGTTAAAATTTGGATAGGCTTTGTAATTTTAGCGACAAATAAATGCGTCGCCGAAAGTACTATTTAACGACAAAATTAATTTGGTCTCTAAAAATCACGTTTTTAGCGACGAAAGTTTTGGTTGCTAAAAGTTCTTAGAATAACCACTAACTCTTAGCGACAAAAACAATATGTTGTCGCCAAATATATTAACGACGACAAAAACACCACCTGTCACTAAAATTCACTACACAAATTTTAATTTTAATAATTTTCCTGTTTAAAATAATCTAAAACACCTGTTTTCCTGTGCACAATATATACACAAATGTAATGTAAATAATAATACACCTGTGCAAGACATTCATACTAATTCAAAATTAACAGCTATGAAAAATCTCAATAAACATAATTACAATTCTCTGACAATCTAAAACATGCATACCAAAATACTTACAAACTACTAACATCAAACCCATAAATACATTACCAAATCCTATGTCAAAATATTTTCAAAAACACAAACTAAATATTTTGATGCTAAACATCTAATCTATAAATCATTTACCAAAATCCTATGTCCAAATATTTCCAAAAACACAAAATCAAATCTTCTGATGCAGCCCGAACTGTTTTCCACCATTGCCAATCTATCACATGAAAAAAGAAAACAATATTAGATTGACCAAAAAAAAAAAAATCAATATGAATTTCACAATTTTGATTTTAATTTTGTAACGAAAAGTCCAAGTTTCGGTGGTTTCAGTAGTCATTTTGCAATTTCGACCCCCGAACGGGCCTTTTAAGTCTTGTGTTTTACATTTTTTCTTGTAATTTTCTAACCGGAAATCCAATCGAGGTGCCGTTTGTTCCTACAAGTCTATTTAAGTTTGAACAAGCTGTCCATGCCAAGTTTTGGTGGTTTCGGTGATCATTTCGCAATTTCAGCTCTCCAACACGCCTTTTAAGTTTGTGTTTTACAATTTTCCTTCTAATTTTCTAACAAGAGATTCAATAGAGGTCCCGTTTGTTCCTACAAGTCTATTTAGGCTTCAAAAGGCCGTCCGTGCCAAGTTTCGGTGGTCATTTCGAAATTTCGGCCCCCGAACGGGCATTTTAAGTCTTGTGTTTTACATTTTTTCTTGTAATTTTCTAACCGGAAATCCAATCGAGGTCATGTTTGTTCCTACAAGTCTATTTAGGTTTGAACAAGCTGTTCGTGCCAAGTTTCAGTGGTTTTGGTGGTCATTTCGTAATTTTGGCCCCCGAACGAGACTTTTAAGTCTTGTGTTTTACAATTTTCCTTCTAATTTTCTAACCGGAGATCCAATCGAGGTCCCGTTTGTTCCTACAAGTTTATATAGGCTTGAACAAGCTGTCCGTGTCAAGTTTCGGTGGTCATTTCGCAATTTTGGACCCCGAACGGGCATTTTAAGTCTTGTGTTTTATAATTTTCCTTCTAATTTTCTAACCGGGGATCCAATCGAGGTTCCGTTTGTTCCTCCAAGTCTATTTAGGCTTGAAAAAGCTGTCCATGCCAAGTCTTGGTAGTTTCGGTGGTCATTTCGCAATTTCGGACCCCAAACGGGCCTTTTTAGTCTTGTGTTTTACAATTTTCCTTTTAATTTTCTAACCGGAGATCCAATAGATGTCCCGTTTGTTCCTACAAGTCTATTTAGGGTTTAAAAGGCTATCCGTGTCAAGTTTCAGTGGTCATTTCGAAATTTCGGCCCCTAAATAGGCCTTTTAAGCCTTGTGTTTTAAATTTTTCCTTATAATTTTTTAACCGAAAATGCAATCAAGGTCCCGTTTGTTCCTACAAGTCTGTTTAGGATTGAAAAAGCTGTCCGTGTCAAGTTTCGGTGGTTTCGGTGGTCATTTCGCAATTTCGGCCCCCGAACGGGCCTTTTTAGTCTTGTGTTTTACAACTTTCCTTCTAATTTTCTAACTGGAGATCCAATAGAGGTCTATTTGTTCCTACAAGTTTGTTTAGGCTTCAAAAGGTTGTCCGTGCCAAGTTTCGGTGGTCATTTCAAAATTTCGGCCCCCGAACGGGCCTTTTAAGTCTTGTGTTTTACATTTTTTCTTGTAATTTTCTAACCGGAAATCCAATCGAGGTCCCGTTTGATCCTACAAGTCTATTTAGTTTTGAACAAGCTGTTCGTTCCACGTTTCGGTGGTTTCGGTGGTCATTTCGTAATTTTGGCCCCCGAACGGGACTTTAAAGTCTTGTGTTTTACAACTTTCCTTCTAATTTTCTAACCGGGGATCCAATCAAGGTCCCGTTTGTTCCTACAAGTCTATTTAGGCTTGAACAAGCTATCCACGCCAAGTTTCGGTGGTTTCAGTGGTCATTTCGCAATTTCGGCCCCCGAACGGGCATTTTAAGTCTGGTGTTTTACAATTTTCTAACCGGAGATCCAATAGAGGTCTCGTTTGTTTCTAAAAGTCTATTTAGGCTTTAAAAGGCTATCCGTGCCAAGTTTCAGTGGTTTCAGTGGTCATTTCGAAATTTCGGCCCCTGAACGGGCCTTTTAAGCCTTGTGTTTTACATTTTTCCTTACAATTTTTTAACCGGAAATGCAATAAAGGTCCCGTTTGTTCCTACAAGTCTGTTTAGGCTTGAAAAAGCTGTTCGTGCCAAGTTTCGGTGGTCATTTTGCAATTTCGGCCCCTGAACGGGCCTTTTTAGTCTTGTGTTTTACAACTTCCCTTCTAATTTTCTAACCGGAGATCCAATAGAGGTCCGTTCATTCCTACAAGTCTATTTAGGCTTCAAAAGGTTGTCCGTGCTAAGTTTCGGTGGTTTTGGTGGTCATTTGGAAATTTCGGCCCCTGAACGGGCCTTTTAAGCTTTTCGTTTTACATTTTTCCTTCTAATTTTTTAACCGGAAATGCAATCGAGGTCCCGTTTGTTCCTACAAGTCTGTTTAGGCTTGAAAAAGCTGTCCGTGCCAAGTTTCGGTGGTTTCGGTGGTCATTTCGCAATTTCGGCCCCCGAACGGGCCTTTTTAGTCTTGTGTTTTATAACTTTCCTTCTAATTTTCTAACCGGAGATCCAATACATGTCCCGTTATTTCCTACAAGTCTATTTAGGCTTCAAAAGGCTGTTCGTGCCAAGTTTCGGTGATTTCGGTGGTCATTTCAAAATTTCGGCCCTTGAACGGGCATTTTAAGTCTTGTGTTTTACAATTTTCCTTCTAATTTTCTAACCGGAGATCCAATCGAGGTCCCGTTTGTTCCTACAAGTCTATTTACTAACATTGCAACACAGCCTTACTATGATTAAAACAAGTGATTAAAATATGAGATTTCTCATATATAATTCTAAGAGCATACCAACATCAACATAGATCCTCTTTGCTGCAGCCATGATCTGTTATGTAGATGGAAAAAAGATAACAAGAAAAGGCAATAGTTGGTTACAATAAGAATATGAAAGTGAAGCTAAGTTTCAAACTACCTAATTAAAAAGTGAAGCTAAGAGGCATGTCAACCAAAGTTGAGTTCAACCATCCATACCTTGAGTTCAAAAGTCTCTTTAGAAACTGTAGATGGAAAACTGTTAAGAGGCATGTCAACCAAAGTTGTTAACCCACCTAGGGCAAACAAAAAAATGAAGACAACAGTTAAGAGACATAGCTTGAAGAAGAAAATTCTGCAGGTGAGGAAATGAGTAAAGTTCAACTTTGAGTGAGTATTTTTAATGCTGACGGATCCTCTTGCAGAGCTTTTATGAACTATTACAACAAAACATAAATAATAAACTAAATTTTATTTTTATTTTTACGATTAATTATAACTTCAAAGAAGCATTTCTTACCCTTGACATTAAAGCAAAATCAAGTAAAATTAGAGTATCTTCACAAAAGAAACCAAGACACCACACATCAAATACCATAAATTATATCAGGAAGTGGAACCAAAACCATAAGAACAATAATATGCAAAAAGCCACAAGTCAGCTAAACTGATAAAACAGAAAACCAATAAGAAAAAGAACAATTTGCAACCCAGGCATCACATCTTTATAGTTATATTTGTTTTACTAACACAAAGATACGAGAGAAAACAACAAATGAAGCTTCAGGTGCATTTGTGCTAATGCCAAATACTAATGCACCCAAAGAAGGCTTCAAAATAATTTGGAAAGCATACAACATGCAGTGGAATTCAAAAGAAAAATTACAAGTCAACAGGATAAATGTTAAATAAGACCCGGAAGAAGGTAATGAAGATAGAAGTGGAGCTGAATGAAAAGAAAGTATATCTAATATTCAAATAAATAATACTACAAAGGGGGAATAGCCAATAAATAAGAAAAGTGCACAGGATCTGCCACATTCTGGTTTTAAGAAACTTACATTCAGATTCTTCCTCACTTTCATCATCACTCTCAACTTCCCATTCCGTAGATACAGCGTCAGAATCTGCTGCATTGATGAAACTGAAACTAGTAAAAAAATGATTAACAGTAGAGCTAAGAAGCAAGGACACAAGCACAAACAAAGACGGGATACAACATGTGACGCCAACATGGATATTTCATAAAATGCAAGACATGAGACCAAATACCTTAGTAGCTCACATGGAGTCTCTTGCCATAGAGAATAAGAAATTGGTTAGCATTGCTGTCAACCGATGAACTTGAAAGAGCACATCCTATCCATTAAGAATGCCATTTTTAAATACCAAATGAAATCCAACAAGAAATAGATTTGTATCAAATAGTGTTACAAATATCTAGATGCACAAGAGTCAAAAAAAGAGCTCATCTCTAGTAGATATCGTGCCCGTCTGTAATAACCTAAAACCTGCCCACATTTTATTTACCTCCTGCACACATTAAACTAACATTTATATCTCAAGATTGTTGACACAGATTTAATCAATCAATCAACCAAACAGAGGAAGAAACGCAAACAGGACAGCCAAAGGCCTCATTTTAAAAGACAACAGATCCAAAGATCAAAAATCTGAAGAGGCCATGTCACAAATAGATCTGGGTAACCCATTTTTGGGCCCCACAAAAATGGATGACCCAGATCTATTCAACACTTACAAGAGCTCTAAGTACAAACAAAACAAGTCCAAAATCCCAAAATCCCTCTTTGAGACCTTGCCACAAACAAGTCCAGTGCATAACCAGAAACTTGTCAAAACCGCAGCAACACAAAAGCTATGATGCTTGGATCATGAAGCAAACACAAACCCGCTTATCCTGAGCCTGATGCCTACAACCGACGTCGCATTATAGTAAAAAAAATAAAAATAAAAATAAAAAAATCAAGGATTCTTATGTTCTTCCTTCAAGACAAAAAGGAATATTCTGAATGTAAAGAAAACAATTAATTATATCAAGCAAAGCTTGTTTGAAACAATAATACCCATCATAGAAACAAATACAGGGTACTTACAAGGCCCTTGTTCCTTCCACAGTTAATAAGTTCTCGGGAAAGATGACTTGTATCACAATGAGCAGAGACGTTGACAACTTCCCACCGTTCTATTCGGATGGGGGTAAAGAGTTGCTTTAAAAGAATAAAACAAGAACAAGTAACTGCCAAATTAGTTCACAAAGTTGCTGAATTTAAGCAAAATAGGGAATGTAAAAGAATTATCAATTTCTGCAACCCTCCACCTAAAGTTGGAACACTTCTCTTCCATTATTATAACGAAACCAAGGGAATACCTTGTTAAAATTCCATCGTCCATTACGAGGTATGCAATCTTCACCATTACCAACCTTCAACTACAAGATCAAACCTCAAGCCAAACACCACAAATAAAAACAACCAAAGGCTATCAGCAGCCACACCCAGATTCAGAGCATCACAGCCATCTGCAATATTTGTGTCTACTCTTTGCTGCTGAAAATAGTTTAGTTATTCAAATAAATAATAATAATAATAATAATAATAATAATAATAATAATAATAATAATAATAATAATAATAATAATAATAATAATAATAATAATAATAATAATAATAATAATAATAATAATAATAATAATAATAATAATAATAATAATAATAATAATAATAATAATAATAATAATAATAATAATAATAATAATAATAATAATAATAATAATAATAATAATAATAATAATAATAATAATAATAATAATAATAATAATAATAATAATAATAATAATAATAATAATAATAATAATAATAATAATAATAATAATAATAATAATAATAATAATAATAATAATAATAATAATAATAATAATAATAATAATAATAATAATAATAATAATAATAATAATAATAATAATAATAATAATAATAATAATAATAATAATAATAATAATAATAATAATAATAATAATAATAATAATAATAATAATAATAATAATAATAATAATAATAATAATAATAATAATAATAATAATAATAATAATAATAATAATAATAATAATAATAATAATAATAATAATAATAATAATAATAATAATAATAATAATAATAATAATAATAATAATAATAATAATAATAATAATAATAATAATAATAATAATAATAATAATAATAATAATAATAATAATAATAATAATAATAATAATAATAATAATAATAATAATAATAATAATAATAATAATAATAATAATAATAATAATAATAATAATAATAATAATAATAATAATAATAATAATAATAATAATAATAATAATAATAATAATAATAATAATAATAATAATAATAATAATAATAATAATAATAATAATAATAATAATAATAATAATAATAATAATAATAATAATAATAATAATAATAATAATAATAATAATAATAATAATAATAATAATAATAATAATAATAATAATAATAATAATAATAATAATAATAATAATAATAATAATAATAATAAAATGATAATGACTAGTGTTGTTTACTCAATCTAATAGAATTATAATTTTGCCCATGTACTAATTAAAAGTAAAAACTAATTAATGCCTAAGATACACTACATAGGTGAAATAACCAAACCATCTATGAGAATATAAAATATTGTCAAAAAGTATTAACACCACCACCTGAGGATTTCCATTCATACAATACTCATGCATTATCTATTTTGTCCACTCCCCTTTTGGTGCACGACCAGTGTGGAACACCAGTGTCCTTTTTGTGCCAATCAAATTTTTTTTTGGGTGAATAAGTGCCAATCAAATTAGATCCTAACTTCACATTTCGTTCTTTCCCAGTGGCTTTCCAATAGCCAGATTCAGTTGCTCTCTTACTTTGTGAGCCATTTGGGTACTTCCTTCCACGAGAAGAAAAGAAGAACCACTCATTCTCTGAAGGAATGACTGATTTAGCTGGCAATATATACAAATCACTAACCATCCTCTGTACACAATAAATAGGACTTTATATTCTTCAAACACAAAATAATGTATTAAAGCATGTGAACCACAAAATAAATACAAACAATGGCACTTAATACCCATAAAACAGTGAAAGTAAGGCATAATATCCAGAAGCTAATGCATAATTACATCTATAAACATATCATTTTGTCCTATAGAAACCTTACCACATGGGACACATATAGATATAATGAAAATTTTGAGTCAATGTCATCATAAATAATTCTTATTAATACAAGTTGTAAAAGTGCATATTAGTATAAGTCTTATTAATATTAGTTCTCAAGTGTACTGCTTCACATTACTCACTGAAACCAAACCAGGGCAGGGGATGCCCTTCAAACTAACATAAGAAAAAAATGAAAGTATAGACAATAGCTAGATACATAGGTGAAATAACCAAACCATCTATGAGAAAATAAAATATTGTCAAAAAGTATTAACACCACCACCTGAGGATTTCCATTCATACAATACTCATGCATTATCTATTTTGTCCACTCCCCTTTTGGTGCACGACCGGTGTGGAACACCAGTGTCCTTTTTGTGCCAATCAAATTTTTTTTTGGGTGAATAAGTGCCAATCAAATTAGATCCTAACTTCACATTTCGTTCTTTCCCAGTGGCTTTCCAATAGCCAGATTCAGTTGCTCTCTTACTTTGTGAGCCATTTGGGTACTTCCTTCCACGAGAAGAAAAGAAGAACCACTCATTCTCTGAAGGAATGACTGATTTAGCTGGCAATATATACAAATCACTAACCATCCTCTGTACACAATAAATAGGACTTTATATTCTTCAAACACAAAATAATGTATTAAAGCATGTGAACCACAAAATAAATACAAACAATGGCACTTAATACCCATAAAACAGTGAAAGTAAGGCAGAGGAGAACAATTGCAATAAACATTATATGCCCACCAAAAAAAAGTTCTATTTGTATTTCGGTGGGCCATAAAAAACTAACACAGATCGGCTAGAAGACAAAAACATGGTTATTCCAACCAGCAGAAGCAAAAGAACTCATTGAAGTTCTGCAAACCATGCAGGACGACAAGGTTTCACAAAGAGCACACAACCAAGTGCTGACACACACGCAAAGTATACTGCAGAAAGAACTAAAGATAATAAAGGCAAAAATGAAGCATGCATAGAAATTGTTGGTGAAAGGAGTTTTTTTTTTTTTTTCTTTTCAATTACACCTTGCCGAGTGCAATATGTGTACAAAGCCTTTGCCGTTGATATCTATTTTGTAGAAGCATTGCAACTCCTTGCATGATAGCCCATTGAAGGAACAATTGCACCCCTCTCTGCACAGTACATGTACAGTCTCACTCATTAAAAAAAAACAAAAACAAAAACAAAATTTCAATATGCACTTAAGAAGGATAACAACTTGCTTCTGGGTCTCCCAAGTGAGACTGATAAGTGCCATGGCCATTGCGAAGTAGTGATGTTTTATCCACCTACATCAGCACAAGTGCAAGCATTAACATATTCTGTGGTTGTATGCATATTAATCTAGGAGGCAGATAAGAATCACAAAAAAAAATCCAATGCATTTTCACATTTTCATCCAAGTTCTGACAGAATTCGGAAAATAAAGAGAATGAGCCTGCCAGTTGAATAAAAAGCATGATATGAGTCCAGTAATATTGAACATGGCAGAAATTCGCTAGAATTAGAATGTAGTTGCTGCTGCTGCTTATAAGAGAACAAGATACTGCCAAAAAAACTCAATTTAACAAAATTAAACATGTCTATTTGGAGTCAACTCAATGAATTCTTTTGCAACATGCAGCTCCACCTAGAGTAATATCCTCCTTTCATTATTGACAACCATTATTTTTTTCATATACTCTACCCTCTGTTCATTTTCTAATTCATTGCAATATGCAGTTTGACAACACACTGTATAAATTCATTTACTGAATATCATGCTATAATTTTAAGCATTGAAGTCAAAAGATTCTTCTGGCAACTCTATTTTATAGCATAAATTCATTGCCAGTAAAATTGCATATTCACTTTCCCTCCTGAAAGGCATGGGAGATGAAATTACTAATGTCCGACTCTATGAAAATATATTTTAAAAAAATCTCAATCACAAATACACAAATAGTTTAAATGATGAAGAATAAATGCAAGGCAATCTTAGCACAAAATTCAACCAAATGCATATAAGATCATATCAAATTACCATGGGCGAATATCACTTCCATTCACTCTAAGTATGTTCTCTCGCAAAGCCAAACCTGTGTAGAGAATTAACAACCATGCCTGAAAAACAAGCTTACTTGGTAAGTCAACAAGAGATGGAAATAGCTGAACAAATGACCCAAGAGACATCAATGCTAGAAACACACTTAGAAACGATTGTTCAAATCTGCATCAAAAAAGAAAACAGAAAAAAAATATATGTATGAAAGTCAGTAATGCCCTTCACTGCAGATTGAGTCCACAGTATCTCCGAAAGCATTCTTTTAGATCCTCCTTTTTGAAATTAAACATATGTGTTTAGTTGTCAAAATTTCCGTTAGGCTCAATTAGTTTCAGTACGAAATTACAATACCATATTTTGTTCCAACAAGGTCGGGAAGGTGCATAATAACTTTAAACATACAAAATAAGATGTGGCACCACATATGCAACAAAATTTATTTCTGAAGTAGCATTGACAGGACAAAAATAAAATAAAACTACAATTATGAATAATACCAATATATGAAGGGTCTTGTTAACAAGTGTCCTGAGGACACGAAAAGTAGACCCAATTTTTTTTTTAAAAACACAAGACACTTTTTATTAAATTCAATGCAGTTTTTATGGAAATTAATGCACTTCTTTTAATTGTTTGACCTATTTTCAAGACACTCCTTTTTTTCAATCCCAATATCCAGCACTTTTGGCATTTGTCATATACAAATATCTCGAGGACACAACAATTGCACGAATTATAACTAAGATCATTCCAATAAAATAAATTAAATATATCTTTTAAGAACAGAACCAAAAAGATGACATGAGGAACTTAGCATTAATGGGAAAAACTACAAATGCAAGACTGATGTTAGAGGAGGATAAGTTACCAAAATATTTGATATACATGTTTCATACTTCTTTTCTACTTCTAAATCTGAAAATTCAGTCAAATAAAGAAACTAAACCCCAAGCAAAGAATCATGCCAATTTCAAATCATAGAAATATTGAGAAATTAGTTAAAAGTTTTCTCTTGTTAAGATTTCGAAAGTCCAGTGTAGCTTCAGCAACAACAGGGTCTAAAAGTTCACTGCAATCAAACATTGGAAGAGTGATTTTCAAATACGATTTATCATATGATATGGCATCATAAATAGAGAATAATTGTTAGATGAAATCATAATTTCTTTTTTTCCCCATAAATAACTTATTGTGAGAAGGACTACAAACATCTTTACCAGCTCAAACATGAATGAATGAATAGGGTCTTTTAATACGATGGACTCCTCCCCTCTTCAGGTGGGAAATTCTCCAAAACTGGTTTAAGACGTTGGCCAGTCACTTTAAAAACATTACCATTCTTGGGATTTTCAATTTGGGCCGCATGAGAAAAAACAGTTTTAACTACGAAACGGCCCAATCCATCTAGATCTCAATTTACCAGGAAACAAATGTAGTCTAGTTTTATAAAAAAGAACCTTTTGTGAAGGATTAACAATTATTCCTTTGAGTACAATGACACGGGGAGGACTAGTCAATCAACTAGATGCCCTTTTTTCTTCCAAAACAGCACACCTTTTCTGCTCCCTTATCAACAAAAATATACAATCCTGCCTTTAGGCAATAGAAATATTATCCTTTAGATGATTTAGAAGCATACCGAGTCTTATGGGCCTTGTTGAGCAATTGATAGTTTTTCTACAAATTTAAATTAAATAATAATCACAATTAAATACAAATTGAGAGAATGAATATAATATCCAAAATTCATAGAACTACTATGTAATTTTAAGCATTCATCACACCTCCCAACCAGCTTTATTGCTAGAACCTAGCAATTAGGGTGACTAAAATAAAATCAAAAAGTAAAATAAAAGCAACTCTAAATCACTTCTGCAAGAAATCACGATTGAATTTAGCACATGCAACAAGCCCTTAATCCAATAGGTTACCCCTCGTGGACGAGTAAAAGTCTCGTGAGGGTTTCCAAAGATGTTACCCACAAACATCCAAAAATTTCTTTTCTAAAAGGATTTCTTTCATTCTCATGCCAAAGTTAAAGAACCAGCCATGAATTTCACAACCTTAACAAGATAATCAATCAAAGTTCAAGACACTAGCAGCAAATAAAGATATCTCAAGACATTCAAAATTTGGAGTGTGTGAAAAAAGTTTAGCAAACACAAACACAACCTTAGCCTTAAAGTGAAATATAACCCAAATCTCTTTTTGAAACATGCTTCGACTCAAATCTCACAAGTTATTGCACTCAACAAATAAATCACTCAGAATATGGTGAAAAATTGCTCTCAATATATGCGAGTAGAACAATGTAAATCAAAGGCAAAATATCCCGCATACTAATTTTTTTAAAAAACGCTAATATGAAAGAATAAATAAATAGTCTAATGAATGGAATATCAAATACTGAGAATTAAAATTTCTAGAGAAATTACCCACAAACGAAAAAAAATTTCTTTACTCAAAAGGATTTCTTTCGTTCTCATGCTAATGTTAAAGAACAAGTCATGAATTTCACAATCTTAACAAAATAATCAATCAAAGTTCAAGACACTAGCAGCAAGTAAAGATATCCCAAGACATTCAGAATTTGGAGTGTGTGAAAAAGTTTAGCCAACACAGACACAATCTTAGCCTTAAAGTGAAATTCTGAAACATGCTTCGACTCAAATCTCACCAGTTATTGCATTCAACAAATAAATCACTCAAAATATGGTGTGAAAATTACTCTCAATATATGCGAGTAGAATAATGTAAATCAAAGGCAAAATATCCCGCATACTAATTTTTTGGAAAAATTCGTGGCAAAGGGCAACAACTAGGGGTGACTCGACTACTCAGACAGTTGTGTTGAGCAGTGAAGGTGGAAACACTAGTAGCGGTCCTATTGGCTATGATACTCCTAGTATGGTCAACATGGTGTCAAAGTCACAGACTCTAAACTTCGCTAATGCTGCCGAGCAAGCTCAGCAGCGACTTTCCAGGTCTTGCAGCGCGTCTCCACGATGAATGAGGATTATCGGTATTCATGGTCGAGTCATCGGTAAGGAAATTTTTTGTCCATATATGATAATAAAAGGGATAGCGCGTTTGTAAGTGGGAATTCAACAAGAAAATCAAGGCTTCTTATTTTACTTCACTTTTCTTGGTTCTTTTCTGGTTATCAATCTGATTCTTTTCCAGGATAAATTGGATTGGTGGAATTCTTACTAGAAATGCAATAATAGTTTGGCAGCTACTCTTGAATAAGGCTAGGCCTCCTTTTTTTTTTTTTCTTTTCTTTTTTCCCCCCCCCCCCCTCTCGTTGAACACAATTTATTTCTTCTTTTTTTTCCACCTTCTCTCCTTTTTTTACATTTTTTTTTTCAAACAAATTTGCCATTGCCAAACTGAACTTACCCAACATACTACAAAATTGAAAAGAAAGTATGGGTTGTGGGGATAAACAAAGAAAGGCTAACATAAAGGCTCAAATCGGTTTCTAATGAAGTAATAATAAAGGAAAGAAAAATAAATAAAAGGCTCAATGAAACAAAGATGGCCTAAACTCATCTCTCAATTCATGATCTCAAAGGAATAAAAGTATGGTAACAAATTGATTTATCCTCAACATTCAACCAAAATTAAGAAATAATGAGACTAAACAACAAATTAATGCGCTTCCAAAGAAAATTAAGAGTAGATGTATCACAACCCTCCAATAAAAGTTTAGCACAAAACTTGTAGGCTCAAAAGTCTCCACTATCATTCTTCAAGATTTTCAAGTCATATCAACTAAAAATCATATTCATGTGGCTAAAGTGCAGTGCAATGATTTCCAAATACGAACACATGGAATACTTTAACCAAGTAGCTAACATATCAAACTTCAACACAATTTCTTGAGTTAAAGCAATAAAATACTACAAGTATGCCGAATTACTCAATGCACAGAACAAAAGATTACCGTGCACACTTTTCTTTTCTTTTTTTAAACAAAACAACTAACTCATTGTAGCAAGCAACATATAAATTCTTCTCAAGATAAGTATTTTCTCCCCTCAACTTGAACGATGCATTGTCCTCGAGGGAGTAAAAGTATGATAACAAATTGATTTATTCTAAGCATTCAACCAAAAATGAAAAAATAATGAGACTAAACAATAAATTAATGCGTTTCCAAAGAAAAATTAAGAGTAGATGAATAATGACCCTCCAATAAATGATTGGCACAAAACTCACAGGGTTAAAAGTCTCCACTATCATTCTTCAAGATTTTCAAGTCATATCCACTTATCAATCATATTCATGTGGCAGAAGTGTAGTGCAATGATTTTCAAATATGAACACATGGAATGCTGTAACAAAGTACCTAGCATATCAAACTTCAACACAATTCTCGAGTTAAAGCAATAAAATACCGCAAGTATGCCCAATCACCCAATGTATAGAACAAAAGATTACCATGAGCACTAATTTTTTAAAAAAAAAAAACAAAACAACTAACTCATAGCAGCAAGCAAATATATAAATTCTTCTCAAAATAAGTATTTTCTGCCCCCAACCTAAACGATGCATTGTCCTGAATGTAAAAAATAAAATCAAAAAGTATAGGAGATTACCTTAAATGATTAACCATGTCTATATGTGTCATTGCCTGCAAGGGGTTAGCGCCAAAAACACAAAGGAAAAAAAAAATACAAACGAAAAACTAACTGCTCCTAAAAGTAAAATTATTTTGAATAATATGCACAAACCGGTTCCTCAAAATAATTCTGATCAATTATTCTGAACAACTTTTTGAATGAAGTAAAGGAAGTTGGAATTGTCAATCTCTAATTATCTAAAAACTACGAAAAGTGAGTTTTTGGTTTCTATAACCCATCACAACAAATGAAATACAAAATTCTAACAAAATTTCCACAAAAGAAAAGATAAAATTGCAAAAGATAATACATGTATTAGCAGTTCGCTCTTTGCATGTTTTTTCCACATGAAACTATAAACAAAGTTTTTTTTTTTTTTCGATTTCTTATTTCCTTCTCATACAAGATCCGCAGGATGCTTATCAAATACAGCCCAAATTATTGGAAAGGAATTTCCAAACCTCACACATATGTGGGAACACTGTAGCAATCAAAGTCAAATACTACATAGTATCAATATAAATAAATTATATATAACCACGTATATCAATATAAGCAATTCCCCTATTTTTGTTTCATCGTAGAGTAACAGAAAAAGGCCTCATTTCAATACATTATGTAAACAAAAACATAGACGAACTACTCAATTCTCAATTCAACAGGACACCCAATTTTCTAACAACACAATTCAAATAATTTTGGTTGAAACTCATATTAAATTGTATGAATCGAATCGTGCATCATACAATTCTAACACCATACTAATTGGAGCATGTAGAAGCCGTGTCAACAGAATAATTTTGATCTTTTACTCATGAAATACGATATCCATTTCCAAGAAATTGTAGCAATGTAAGTGAATTTATTCTTGAGTGACAACTGAGATTAGAAATTACCTGGTTGTCGACTCTGCCTAGATCGAATTGAAGATATGCGGGCACGCCCATCACCTTCTATCTCCATGCCCATGTCAGCTTCCATGACGCTTTGCATCACAACATCGAAAAGGATAAATGAAAAAAATAAAAACCAAAAAAAACCTACGCCCAATTTAGTCTCCATTTCCAAGCAATGGCAGCAATGTAAGTGAAGGAATTCTTGAGTGATAACTGAGATTACCTGGTTGTTGACACACTGTTCAGTTGAGGAATTCTTTAGTCTTCATCACTTGTGTTACTACTCGCTGCTCAGTTGCCAGTGAATAAAAAAAGGTCTACATTTATCTCCCAAAAAACACGTGGATTTATTATATATAGCCCAACAGACATCAATTATGTAGCAACTACCACCAATAAACTACTAACTTAACCCTGTTTTTGTTTTTTCTTCTTTTTCTTTTTTTTTTTGGTTAAGTATGAAAGCCAATTTGTAGACATAAGTAGTAACTCAAAATTAAAATACTACTCATGCCAATTAGTTTCTCAATTTTTTCTTGACCCCAGGTTCTAAGGATTTGCAAAGCACACAAATTTCTATCCTAAAATGCCAATTGCTAAGGTTTAATTGTTCTGCAGGCTAGGCGTAAGCACTCTTTTAGAGGGGGTATTGCCTTTGGCATGTCATGAGCTTCATTGTAAATCCCCTTTTATGGCAATAAAACACTTTACCCCTTAAAAAGCATAGCATGACGAACAATGCCTATGCGCCACAGAAGCTAAGAAAAGGAAAACTAACAAATATCAACTATATTCAATATTGGAAATGGAAAGAAAATAATTCTTCCAGGATATGGCTGAATTCTTTTGGATATCACAACTGTAAACATTTAGATTTAGTCAATACTATAGAATAGGAAAGTTTATTAGGATCAAAATTAGTAGCTAAATAATAGCTAATCAGTCCTCAGAATCAGTAGCTAATTAGTAGCTAATCAATTCCTAATTTTATGCCTTGTATCTCCTATAAATAGAGGTGCTATGTACATTATTTAAATATGAGAATAAGAAATATTGTTCTTTCTAGCTTTCATGGTATCAAAGCTGAGGACTTATTCTCTGACCCTTCTGAGGTAATCCTAGAACCATCAAGCTGTCCTTCACCATATCAGAAACCACATCTGAATCCACTGTTACCGTTTCACCGAAAAACATTGACAAACATGTCTCCCAACATTGATTCTCACTCGGTGCAAATCACCAGCATTAAACTCAATGGTGATTATTTCTTGCGTTGGTTTCAGTCCATCTAGATGTACATTCGGGGGCATCTGATCACATGACTTCTTTCTCTTCTTTATTCAATACTTATTTATTTTATTCTGAAAGTCAAAGAGTTAGGATTGCTGATGGCAATTTCTCACCTATTGTAGGAAAAGTTCAAATAAAAATTTTAGAAAATATTACTCTTCATTCTGTCCCTCATGTTCCTAAACTGGCCTGCAAGTTGTTGTCTGCCAGTAAACTATCCAAAAACTCTCACTTTCGTGTTGTTTTCTTTGACTCTCATTGTGAATTTCAGGACCGAAACTTGGGGAGGTTGATTGGCAGTGCTAGAATGGTCAATCGTCTTTACTACTTTGATGATGACATATCCAGCAATAAAACAACTCAAGGCTATGATTGTAGTATTAGTTCACTTTCGGCTCGCGAGCAAATAATGCTTTGGCATTTTAGACTAGGACATCCTAGTTTTTCATATCTTAAACATTTGTTTCCTAACTTGTTTAAAAATTTGGATTGTTCGTCTTTTCAATGTGAAAGTTGTTATTTATCTAAAAGTCATCGAACTACTTATCTTACAAAACCCTACCGTGCCTCTAAACCATTCTACTTAATTCATAGTGATGTGGGGTTTCTCCAAGGTTACCACCATGACTGGTGTAAAGTGGTTTGTAACTTTTATAGATGATCACACTCGACTTTGCTAGGTTTATTTGATGAAAGACAAATTTGAAGTAAAAAACGTGTCTCAAGATTTTTACAAAATGATTGACAATCAATTTCATTCAAAAATTAGTATTTTTTGAGCTGATAATGGAAAAGAGTACTTCAATAAATATCTAGGGAATTTTTTTAGAAAAAAAGTTATTTTTCATCAATCTATATGTCGTGACACTCATCAACAAAATGGTATTGCCGAAAGAAAAAATAAGCATATACTGGAAGTAGCCTGAGCCATAATGTTCTCTATGTATGTTCCCAAATATCTATGGAGAGATGCCATTTTGACAACCTCTTATTTAATTAATAGAATGCCTACCCGGGTTTTGCAATATGTCACACCCTTAAAATATTGCAAAAAAACATTTCTTGATTGCAGAATTAATTCAAATTTGCCTTCAAAAATTTTTTGCTACACTATTTTCGTTCACATACCTAGCCAAATTCGATCCACACTTGATCTTAGAGCAGAAAAATGTGTTTTCATTGGGTATGCTCCAAACAAAAGAGGCAACAAGTGCTATAATCCTGAAACAAAAACATTTGGGTGATTATGGATGTCTCCTTTCTTGAAACTCAATCCTATTTTATCAAAAATTCTCTTCAAGGGGAGAAAAAGAAAAAGGAAGAAAATTTTTGGCAGACAACTTCGGATCCCTTACCAAATCCTATTCAATCTCCATCCCTTGTTTTCTGAAAAACAACAACAGAAACAGGGTATTCAAGATATGGAGAACAAAGGAAATCCCAGTCCAACTTCTCCAAACATAGAAGGCTCACAAGCAGGGGGAGAAATACTACAATTGGAACAAACTATTCCCGAACCTGAGTTTTTGGTTTATGCTTGGAAAAATACTCAGAAAAAAAGTAAAGACTAGCCAACCACTCTACCACAAAGCCAATCAGAATCTCTTAAAAGAGGTCCCTCAAGTAGTTCAAGTATTCCTAATCTGGTTCCTCCATCATCTGTCTCTACTTCATCTCCATTTCCTTCAGCGGTTTTACCTAATGTTATACCCACAGATTGTGATCTTCCTCTAGCCATTAGGAAAGGAATTCGAAAATGTACCCAACATTCCATTGCGAAATATTTATCTTTCAAGAATTATTATTAAGGAAGCCTTGGATGATCCTAATTGGAAATCAACAGTTATGGAAGAGATGAATGCTCTAGAAAAGAACGGTACTTGGCTGTTAGTGAATCTGCCCAAGGACAAAAAGACAGTAGGGTGCCAATGGGTATTTACAAAGTGCAAAGCTGATGGTAGCATGAAAAGATATAAGGTGAGACTCGTGGCAAAAAGGTTTACACAAACCCTCGAGATTGACTACCAAGAAACCTTTGCTCCAGTTGCCAAGATGAACTCAATTCGGGTTTTACTGTCACTGGCAGTTAATTCCAGCTGGCTTCTACATCAATTAAGGCCTCGTTTGGGAACAGGCTAATTTAGTAACTTTTTAGCTATTTGGCTAAAAAAGTAGGTAAAAAAAACTTGTATGTTTGGGATGACTTTTTAGCTAATTACGAAAAGATGTGCAAAAAGTAGAGAGAAAAGAGAATCTTTGACTTTTTTATATGAGTTGTTGGCTTTTTGACTAATTTAATAACTTTTTGACTAATTGGCTAAAAAAGTAAGTCCCTAAACGGGGCCTAAATGTAAAAAATGCCTTCTTAAATGGAAATCTAGAAGAAGTCTATATGAACTTACCTCCAGGTTTTGAAAAGAAGTTTGGTATAGATAAAGTCTGCAAATTAAACAAGTCTCTATACAGCCTCAAACAATCCCCAAGGGCGTGGTTTGAACGCTTTGGGAAGGTTGTAAAAAACCTTGGATACAGTTAAAGCCAAGCAGACCATACTATGTTCTATAAACACTCAAGAGAAGGTAAAGTAGCTATCTTGATTGTTTATGTAGATGACATAATTCTAACAGGTAATGATAAAGCCGAATCGAAAAAGTTGAAGAAGGGACTTGCTAAAGATTTCGAGATAAAGGTCCTGGAGCACTAAGATACTTTCTTGGAATGGAGTTCGCTAGATCTAAAGAGGGCATTTTTGTCAAGCAGCGCAAGTACACAATTGACTTGCTCAAAAAAGCATGCTTGCTCGAATGTTAAGCTGCTGAAACACCAACCGAGCTCAACTTGAAGCTACAGCATGCTAGAATTGAAGATGTAGTGAATATAGACCAGTTTCAGAGACCTGTTGGAAGACTGATATACCAATCTCACACACGTCCCAACATAGCATTCGCAGTAAGCAGAGTAAGCCAATTCATGCATTCACCAAGAAAGGAGAACTTTGAAGAAGCATACAGGATCCTAAGGTATCTAAAGGGAACTCCTGATAAAGGCTTGATATTTAAAAAACAAGGACATCTTCAAGTGGAAGTACATACAGATGCAAATTGGGTTGGAAGCATCACTAACCGGAAATCACATTCCTTGGACTTCTTACATTTACTTTGGTAATCACATAACCTTTTTTCTTTTCAAGGCCCACCGGCCATACCACCGGCCCCAGAGGTTCTTCTACTGCCATTGGAATTTCCTCAGATTTTGTGGAGGCTGCAGAAAATGAAGTCCCCCCTGCTGTGGAAGTTGTTGCGGGCGGTCTAGTTGGAGTGTGCAGAGCCTCCAAACCCCGCTGATTCTGTGCACTCCGACCGTTCCTTTGTCGGCAGTACTTCTAGATGTTGAAGAAAAACCAAGTGTTGGGGCCCCACCAACTACTGAGGCTGAGCCAGTTGTGGAGGCTGTAGAAAATGAAGTTCCCCCTGCTGTGGAAGTTGTTGTGGGCGGCCTAGTTGGAGGGTGCAGAGCCTCCAAACCCCACTGATTCTGGGCACTCCAACCGTTCCTACGTCGGCAGTACTTCCAAATGTTGAAGAAAAACCAAATGCTGGGGCCGCACCAACTACTGAGGCTGAGCCAGTTGTGGAGGCTGCAGAAAATGAAGTTCCCCCTGCTGTGGAAGTTGTTGCGGACGGCCTAGTTGGAGGGTGCAGAGCCTCCAAACCTCGCAGATTCTATGCACTCCGATCGTTCCTCTATCGGCGGAGGAGAGGATTTTTTCCCTGAGACCCCAAGGGAAGATAGCGGCATGAGAGAGCCTCTGGAAGTTGCACCACCTCCCTTTGGAACTGCATCTGGTGGTTCCTCCCAGTCCACTGAGTCTCCATTGGTTTAGCAGACCCCACTTTCGAACACCCAAGTGGCGGAGGAGAGTGCAAGTGTAGCGACAGCTTCCACTGTTCCTGTTGTGGCCCCTCTAAATTTGGACCGACTTGCAAAGGTAGCTGTCACTTTAGCCACCCACACTGTTATTGCTGTCGCTGGGACCTCTGACCCAGTTGCTTCGGCAACCTTTGAACAGCTGGCAGACTTGTACCCCACTCACTTTCTAGAAGTGCCAGTTGACCTTGGGGTATCCCAAGATTTTTATACTGAAATGGATACCACTGCTGTTCCAGATCTGAACGTTGGAGACTACCAGATGGATGACCTCTTTTCGGAGCGACATGACGGTGCAGGCAGCTTTAGTCTTTCTCGCGAGGCTAGTTCACCCGGTCGCCAACGTTGCATCTACCCATTCCAATGCTACTAGGCAATCATCTTCAGGGGAAGTGCGTCGTCCTTAGACCTTTGGTCACTCCACCAATCTCCCTCTAGTGATTGAAGTTAGCACGGGTGTGAGGGAGTCCCCTCAGCCCTCAGAGAAAGTTTCTTTTCTAAGTTATTGGGTCTCCCCCGCAGCTGCTCCCACTCTCGCCCCGTATCCAGGAGCTGCACCCCGGCACCTTTCCTGCTTTTAACGTTCCTGGATCTATGGTGCAGACAGCACTGCTAGAGTCACTCGCCAGCTTCATTTGCGACCTTGCTACTAAGAAGATTCTGGCCACCCCTAGCAAGTTCGTGGAAAGTGCCGAGGCAAACCTGAGCGGCTTTGAAAGGAACGGTTTAAACCTATCGTGGATGAGGGATAGGCTTCAGGTAGTCAATGGTTTCCTCGAGCATGCAGACAACGTGGCGATGATAGGGCCAGTTTTGAACCCATCATCTACTCTTGTCAACTTGTCGTACCCGCTGCTGGTTGCCTCAGCACCTTTGTAAGGCCTTCCTATCTTGGTGAGAACTTGGGAATTAGTTGCCCCCACATGATTTCGTCCACTGTCTTCCATACCAAGTCCCCTTTATTGAACTTCTTGTGCTGAACAGATTGATTGTAGCACGAGCTATGGATTGATGATACTTTTCCATTGCCCGCGAGGCTCGATCTCTTTTTTCTTCAGCTGCCTCTATGTCATTCTTTCTGCTGTCTGGAACTAAGTGTGCTGACATAGCTATTCTTGCTGAGGGTACTGCCAACTCAACTGCTAACACAGCTTCAGACCCGTACACTAGGGAAAATGGGGTTGCCTAAGTTGGCTTTCTCTTTGACGTTCTATACGCCTAGAGTGCTACGGGGAGTCGTTCAGACCATGTGCCCCCTGCTTCATCCATTATTTTACTCAATATTCGGATGATGGTTTTGTTGGTCAGCTTGTCCATTCCCTTGGGGGTAGTATGGACTAGACTTGTGCTGCTTGATCTAGTAAGTGTTCAGTAGGGATGGCAATATCAACCAGGCCCAACGGGGACCGGACCGCCCTGTCCCGATAAATCGGGTTTTCCCCGAAAATTATTCACCATAGGGCCGAGGCTGGTATTGAAAAATACATCCCCGATAATTTTTGAACCGGGGACGGGAATAGGCTCGTCGGCCCCGGCCCCGCCCCGAAATTTCCCCGATTCATCCCCGTCTCTGTTCCTCTTAGTTGTATTATATAAATATCTATTTCACTTTTGATCTTATCTTCTCTCTCACTGACTCTCAACTATCTCTCTCTCTGACTCCTATATTCTCCCTCTCAACTCTCTCTCTCTTCACTCTCTCGTTTTCAACACTCTCACTCTCTTAACTCAACTCTCTCACAGTCACGACACAGCGACATCGCCACCACCACCGTTGGCCCTGACCCCCCTCTCTCTCTCTTCTCCTTGCCTCAGTTTCTCTTTCTCTCTCTCCACTTCGTCTCTCTCTATTCTTGAGCAGAAGGTCCATCTCTCTCACCACCACCGAACCCACCGTCGATCTCGCCATAGTGCCTGGTCATTGGCATCGCTCAAATCTGTGCCAGACGATGGAGGTGTACTCAGATCTGTTATCTCTCTCTCTCTCTCTCTCTCTCTCTCTGATCTGATGTTGTTGATTTGTATTGTTCAGAATAATTTTTTTTAATCTGTGCTAGTTATATATTGATCTGTTATATATTAAACAAAATTGATCTGTTAGATTTGTTATATATTGATTTGTTAATTTTTTTTTTGATTTGTGATATATATTGATTAGTCAGTGAGTTGTTGATGATTTCAGACCATGTGCTGCTCCCTGCTTCATCCATCATTTTACTCAATATTCGAATGATGGTTTTGTTGGTCGCCTCAGCTTGTCCACTCCCTTGGGGATAGTATGGACTTGACTTGTGCTGCTTGATCTGGTAGGCGTTCAGCAGTCTTCCCACATGACGATTTACAAAGGGAGTTCCATTGTCGGACAGCATTACTTTTGGTATGCCAAACCTACAGATTATGCTTTCTCTGATGAAGTTGGCTACTCCTGCCCCGTCTGCCTTCCTCATCGGTATAGCCTCCACCCCCACGTGGTACTAACTTTAGTCGCTGCAATCTGTGGCCTTACGATTGCTGCGCTGTCAAATGCCCAAGTATGGAACAGGTAAGGGGTCTTGATGTTGTGCAGCTCAACCGCCGGTGCATGTATCAAGTTCCCAAACTTCTGACAGGATTGGCATCTCTTTACAAAGTTTTTAGCATCTTCTTCCATTGTCGGCCAGTAGTAGCCGAGGTGAATGAGATGTCCATATAATCGCTGCCCTCCATGATGTTCTGTCTTGTGGGCTTCCCTTGGCACCTCGTTTGCCTCATCCTTTGGTCAAGGAAAAAGCGGAGGGCCCGCCTCTTAACTCTGATTGCATCGGCTTTGTTCTCAGGCAGTGTCCCTTTTTCCAAGGTAGTCGACATATGGCTGCCTCCATTCTTCACTGCTAGAAATGGGCTTCCTCTTCCTTAGGATGGAATTGGCATGTTGCACATTGCCTCTGCAACTCAGTACTTTCCTTTTCCATCTCTGGCCAATAATACCCTTGCCTCCGTATTCGTCGGTATAGACTGATATCTCCATCTCCACGAGACTTAGCATGGATCTGCTTAAGTCTGTAAGTTGTTTCTTGTCTACCGACGCACCTTGCCAACAAGTTGTTGGCACCGCGAAAATATAACTCTCCTCTAAGGAGCAGAAATTATGCAAGTTCTGCTTGTCTAATTGTTTCCTGGCCTGTTTTCAATTGTTCTGTTGGATTATATATGCTTTCCATCCCTCGCATCTTGCTCTGTATGTTCTTCGGCTAACACTGCTGGTGTTGTTCCTTTCTCGATGACGATGGCTATACTATCATCAGGTATATCCACCTTTGCCCCCAGTGTAGCCAAGGCATCGGGGAAACAATTGTGTGTTCGAAGGGTATGCTGGATTTGGACATCATCAAATTGAGGGAGCAACCCTTGAACCACGGTGCAATACGAGAGCCCAACAAAGGCTCCTTTAAGGCGAAATCACCCATTGTTTGCCTGACAACTAACTCGAAGTAGCCCAAAATTTTCGACTTGCGGAGTCCCTTCGTTTGCCCTTGAACCACGGTGCGATACGGGCCCAACAAAGGCTCCTTTAAGGCGAAATCACCCATTGTTTGCCTGACAACTAACTCGGAGTAGCCCAAAATTTTCGACTTGCGGAGTCCTTTCGTTTGGGCAGCGATTAGACCCAGTATCAACGCCTTATATTCAACCTCGTTGTTTGAACATTCAAAATCAAGCTTATATGATAGATGAAACTTCTCGTCTTCTTCACTGGTTAGTGTTATGCCAGCACCCAAAGCTCCATCAAATTTTAAATCCCAATAAGCGTCAACTACAGCTGCTGAGACATGGACTGCACCTGGTAGAGATACCTCGGCAGGTTCATGTTCACCAAATGGGAATTGGGCCAGTAAGTCTGCAAGTACTTGGCTCTTAATAGCCTTGGGAGTAACACAAGTGATGTCATATTCTGCTAGAGCCAAAAGCCATCCTGCCATTCTTCCAATCAGAGCGGGTTTGCTTAGCAAGTAGCGGACCGGATCACTCCGGGGTCACAACATGGATCGGGTGTGCCAAAAAATAGTAGCGCAACTTCCGCGCTGTGAAGATTAAGGCTAAACAAAGCCTCTCAATTAGGGTATATCACGACTCGACACCATTGATTTTGCGACTGATGTAATAGACTGGCTTCTCAATGCCATCTATGTCTTAGACAAGTAAAGCCCCAATAGACCGAGGTGTAGACGTCAGGTACAGTAGCAGAGGCTTGTTGGGTTGTTGGGCAATCATTGTAAGTGCTTTCTTCACCACATCAAATGCCTGCTAGTGTTCTTGCAACCATACAAACTTCTGATTCCCGTGTAAAAAAAAGCCAAGGAACTTGTCGGCGATAACTCCGAAGGCACACTTGAGAGGGTTCATCTTTAGGCAGAATTTGCGGCACCGCTGAACAACTTTTTCCAAGTCGCAGAGGTGTCGGTTTGCCTCGGTAGACTTAACCACCAGATCATCCACATATACTTCCACTTCATGATGCAACATGTCATGAAACACTGCAGTCATAGCCCGTTGGTGGGCTGCCCCTGCGTTTTTCAAACCGAAGGGCATCACCGTATAGAAAAAATTTCCCAACGGTGTTCTAAATGCCGTTTTTTCTGCATCTTCTGATGCCATTTTGATCTGGCTATAACCACTGAACACATCCATAAAGGAGAACATCTTATGGCCTGTAGTAGAATCGACAAGTGTGTCAACATGGGGCAATGAAAACTCATCTTTCGGGCAGGCCTCATTCATTCAGGTCGGGAAAGTCTACGCAGACCCTGATCTGGCCGTTTTTCTTCTCCACTGGCACAATATTTGCTAGCCAAGTTGGGTACTGTATAAGCTCAATGAACTTGGCCCTCGGCAACTTTTCTACCTCTTCCTTAATCTTTGCCTCAAGGTCAGGATGATACTTTCGAGCATGCTGCTTTATTGGCTTAGAGTTGGGAAAAGTATCCAGGTGATAGGTGACAAGAGACGTGTCGAGACCAGGCATCTCATCGTATGTCCAAGCAATGACGTCACTGTACCGCTTCAGTAGTGTTATCAATTCTGCCTTAGCTGTTGGAGCCATTGTGTCGCTGATGAACACAGGGCTTGCTCTGCCCTGGTAAGTACCTCAGCAAGCACCTCCTGCTGCGGTTTGGGTCTATCTTGCACGCATTCAGGGGCGGGCTCAGGCGTCTCCACCAACTCTTCTTGGGACTCATCATCGTCACATTTATTTGTTTCGGGGCCTTCCTCCCAAGGTATGAAGCCTGCCCTCCAAGACTCGTCTTAGGTAGTAAACTGTCTTACCGCTCTCCCGCACCTTAACAATCTTGGGCGGAGGACTTGTGGACTTGCTGCTCCTCTTTTGCCTACTACTTTCTGGAGTAGCCCCTGCATGCCGAATGCCTTCCCATTTTGGCAATTTTACTCCTGCAACTTTACCGGTCCTTGGAGTTTCACCCGTTGACTCAGTAAAGAAAACTGCATCCGAATAGTGTGCCTCCTCAACCCCAAATGGCTGTTCAGACGCATTTATATGGTTACTGTGCGCTTTCCCAACTTTGCCTTCACGCATTGGTGATAACTCGATGGGATAGCTCCATATCAGTGCATCCAAGCTCTGCCAAGTATCATGTGGCAATTTGTGCCCGCTTCAATCACATGAAACTTGGTTGCGGAACGGATCTCACCAACTGCTAAGTCCACGACCACATGACCCTTGGTATCTTTTTTCTAGCTGCCAAAACCCGTCACAGTGATGGGTTGGCAAAACCATCCTGGACTCTGGGATGCCAGCCTTTGCAAAGGTGTCAGTAGTGATGATGTTTATGGACGCCCCCGCCATCAAGGAAAGCACGCTTGAACTCTACATCATTGATGTATGTTGTGACAAAAAGAAGACGATTATGGGGAAATAGGTATGCTCTGTCTGCCTCTGAAAAGTAATGGCCCCATAAGCTTCCTAAATGCGTCGAGGCACATACTCCTTAGCCTCAGCAACTTCATCACGGTGCACTTCAAAAATATTAATGAGGGCTTTTGTTACTTCCAACCTAGCAGCTTGGCTTAGCCCCAACTGGTCAAAGAAGGCGCAAAACTTAACAGAGTTTTGTAAGGCCTGGGCATTAACATCCTCTGCGAATTTTGCCTCTGCAGGTACTGTCTCAAGGAGCTGGCCGGTTGCAATTTCTTCTTACTCATCATAGTAAGACGCCATATGCACTTGATCACGCACAAGCCCGAGATAGCCAATCATATATGTATATTCTTCCCCTTCTCCTTGTGGTTAGGATAACGGTCCTTCTATACATCACGGTTACCGGCATCTTTGAACTTCGGCTCATTTGCGTCAACTTTCTTCTTGAACATACTTTTCAAAGTCCAACAGTCCCTAGTAGGGTGTCTGGTGGTTCTGTGATAGACACAATAATCCGGGCTTTCTTTGTCCTTCTTTGTTGAAGGGACATCAACTGGAGCCAAGGTAAGTTCACCATCAGCTACCCATTCTATAACCAGAACCTCAACATTCTCAAGGCGGCAAGGACATAGATTTCTGTCCTCATAACTCTTTCTCTTCCGAAATGACGTCGCCTATCCTTGCGAGCGGCTCCCTCCTGCAAAGGTTACCGCAGCAACTCTGCCACTGCGAGGGTAGCGGTGGCTGTCACGAGATCTGTGCAAGGGACCAGTGGTACTGAGGTTCCTAGCTGCCTCAATCAAGGCTGAAATGGTAGGCAGATTATGATTCACCAAGAAAATTTTGTAGTCGCGTATGGCACCCCTCCACACATATGCTGACTAAATGGGCCTTATCCACTGGTTCATAACAGTCAATAGCCTTATCTTGGAACCGCTTAACATAGAGTATATCTTCGCCCTCCTTTTGGACATCTCGACCAAGGGTGAGGGTTGTAACTTTCTCTTTGTTCACCATCTCCTCCCAACTCGATAGCCAAGTTCACATACCAGCTGCAAGCCCTTTCAGTAAGTGGACTTGGAGAACTCCCTAAGGCGCAGAGAGTGGTCACTGCCATGGACACCAAGAGTTTCAATGAACCTCACCACCTGTTCTCTGGCATTGCCTTGTTTCCCATCAAACTTAATAAACTTGGGCACTGTATACCCAGTTAGGTATGGCATGGTCAATATCTCCCCAGAGTATGGGGCCCTCACATATGAGCCGGGGAGAGATGGGAGTTGTTTCTTGCTACGCTCTTGCTCGAGCATAACTTGTACATCGGCTAGACTAAAAAAGTGAGTGGGCCGGAATGGTCCAGTCTGCTCCTGGGTAGCTGAACCAGCGGCCGCACCGTTCACCTGAAGTACCACTGAAGGAACCTGGATCAGAGCCCGAACCTCAGGGAACAGGTTAGGCACTGGGTTTGGGACTGCTACAGGCAGAGGTGCTTGCACTGGAGCTGGTCGAGAAGCCATGGCCATAACAGCCTCAGTGAGAGTTTGCAAAGCTGCCAGGATCTCCCTCTGCGTATCCTGGAGTGACTGAACCGCCTCAATCACAACACTGGCCATGGTCCTCCGCATGTGCTGCTCCGCCATTTGAAGAGCTTTGCTGAACTTCATCCTCTGCCATTTTTTTCCAATGAGGTGTGTAAACCACTGCGGGTATGAACCATCAACAAAGCAGCCTTCCCAACGGAGTCGCCAGAAATGTAAAGGGGTTCGAGGCAGTTCAGTCAAAATTTCTATTGTTGAACCTTGGGAAATGGGTCCTATTTATAGAGGCTTTTCCTTGGTACCAAGAGCACACTAAGTGGCCAAATAGAGAGAGGACATGTGTCCTAGAGGATCACATGGAATATTCTGCCTTGAGCCCCCAGGCAGAACGTGCCACGTGTCCTTCTACATGTGTTGTGTACTATCTGTTTGCTTCCGCAACTACCTTTTTGAGCCTCAACAAGTGTAGTTGCGACAGGAGTGTTTGGCGCTGCAACTCCCTCTTGAGCCTCAGCAAGTGCAATTGCGACGGGAGCGTTTGCTGCTGCACTTACCTTCTTAGCTCAAACCTCAACAAGGCACTTGCAGCGGTAAACCTTGCTGCTGCACTTGCCTTCTCAGTTCTACTTGGCCACTACATGCATTCTCAGGACTCCATTAGTCTACTATCGACTATGTTCGGGCTCACTGCAGCGAAGCCTTCACCCTTAGCCACCTAACCACAAACTCCCCAGCTTCCCAGGGCGAAGGCCACAGCCAAGCCTGCTATCAACCATGCTGTTCCTTAGTACCAACCCCAAGGGGCTTCCTTAGTCCTGCTTGTGCGACCAAGGCAGGTCTATGACCTGGGTAATGGAAAGGGAGTCCCTTATGCTCGGGCTACCCTGCTCCCATCGTCGCGGGATCGCCGTGGTAAACTAATACCCTGGGGCCTGCTATCAGTGCCAAGTTAAATGAATTTTGGGGCCTGCTATCAGCCTTGGGCTAGTAATGCCTTGGGGCCTGCTATCAGCGCCAGGCATTACCCTCTACTTGCAGAGGGGAAGCTTTTCCCAAAGGTTGCTATCACCTTGGCGGGATGTTCCCTCCGCAAGTTGGTTGCTGCGGTAGTCATTTCCCGTGGCAAGTTCAAATGACATAACCGACAATATTGGAGATGGCGACGCCGACAAAGTGCCTATGCAACTTGGGCGCCTATGCAACTTGGGCGCCTCTGCAACTTGGTAGCTTCGGTTCTCTTCTTCCCTCAGCAACTCCATGTGGCAACGGAACTGAGAATACTAGGAATGGCGGCGCTAAGACAAAGTGCCTCTGCAACTTGGTCGTCGCAACTGTCGCCTCTGCAACTTAGTTGGTTTGGCTTTCTCTTTTCCTCGTCAACTTTGGATGGCGGCGGAGCCAAAGATATTAGGAATGGCGGCGTTGAGGCAAAGTACCTCAGCAACTACCCCGCTGCATGTGTTCCCTCTGCAACCTAACCATCGCATGTGTTCCCGTTGCAACTTGACTTTCTGGAATTTTCCTTCGTGGAGTCCGTTTAGACCCTTGGCGGGTCGGACCAACTTGACTTTCTGGAAGGCCATTGACTCCATCGTTCCTGATGCCCTTCCTTTGAAGGAGCCTCTGCTTTCTTTTATTGAGGCTGCTTTGGAGGATGCTGACATGGTGAACCCAGTCTCTGTGCTCTTTGGGGCGACCTCAGTACTTAGGCCCATACTTAGTCGCCTCTTTCTGACCCTCTACATTTGCCCCCTGCCCCAGTGCGGAACGTGTCGGCGCCCTTTTGCTACTTTCTTTATAAATAGCGCCCATGGGTCCACTGGTCTCCCACTTCCGCCCAAACACACTTTCCGTCTCCTTGTCTTCTTCTCTTCCTTGACCCACTTTCCAAAGTCTTCTTTACTTTTCTTTATACTTCCTTATGGCCAGCACAAGGTTTCTACCAGACAGGTCTGACCCACCCCCTACTGAATGGAGGAGGGCCTCATACTTCAGAGGGCTAGCTGACCCTTTCTGGAAGGCCGTTGACTCTTTCGTTCCTGATGCCCTTCCTTTAGAGGAGCCTCTGCTTCCTTTTAGTGAGGCTGCTTTCAATGATGCTGACATGGTGAACCCAGTCTCCGTGCTGCGGTTTCGCGTGGAGCGTGGTGACTTTCCCCATTCATACATCTACTGTCGCACTCACTCGGGCCCTTCAACAGGCTGGTCCCTCTGGGTTGATGACATCATTGCAGACGGGTTCGAGCAGCAATTGCAGGATGTTCATCTCTACAATGCCGTTTCGATTTCGAGGGTGTTATCAGTGCGCAAAGTACAGACCAACACTGATATGGTTGTCTCTTGCTAGAGCCGCGACACTCACACTTTTTCTTTGGCATGGAGGGAGATAACTCCAACCCTTGAAGATGTTACCGTCCTTCTACGCTTGAGCACTCATGGAGATCACCCCTTCGATCCAGCGTCCCTGACTCTTGCAGAACAAGTTTCTGTCACTGCCCTCCAAGGAGCCTTTCGAGAGGCGCGGAAGTATGGCTCTTGGTCTGATCTTAAGACTGGGGAACTACTCCAGGAGAGGCCCAAGAGGAACAAAACCACTTATCTTTCTGGCTGAAGCATTTCTTCAAGGACCTGCAACCAGTTGTGGGCGACATCACAGAGGAGAGTCGCAACTCCGTAGTTAGGCCGGGCTACCGCAACGACTTGTACTTGGCCGCCTTCGTCAATTACTTCATTTTTTTTTTTCTCCCCCAGCAACCCTGCTGGGAGTATTAACCCTCTGGTGTTCCCTTTGGCTGTCAAACTTTGCAGCAGCAGCCAAATCCCACTGGCCCCCCTCTTCTTGGGGAACTTATACTTCCGCTTGATCTCATCCATAGGGACATGGAGCAATCCATGGGCCAGCTATGATGTGTAGAGCTTTGTGCACACTCAGTTCCTGACCGCTTTCTTCTAAGAGAGATTCCCTGCCACGGGCCCCGTCCCTAAAGAACATGAGCCTTTCTTCACAGACGACGTCCTTGATGTAGAGGGTCGTCCTGTTCTAGATGCAAAGGTCGACCTGTCACGAGGCAAGTGCGCCACTCCCTTCCTCCCTCGCATCTCTCAGTGGTCTGGTCTTGGCACCAACAGACCCTTTGCAGATTATGTAGACCGCATGGAGGAATGTGTGTTCCGCCCTTTCACTCAGCTTCTTCCAGGCATTTCTGTGGTTCCATTCTATTTTTCCGAGGCTCGCCATGTTGATTTCTCCCACGACAGTGTCCAGGCCAACTCTTATTGCTGCCATGATATGCCCCGAATTTCTCCCCGTGTGGAACGAGAAGGGCATGTCCAGCGTCATCTAGAACAGGGTCCCTGAGCAGTTCGGCATGGATCAGGGCGTCCCACATGCCCCTCCGCTTCAGACTGATTACCACCAGAGCTTCCAGCGATTTGCCCGTGATTATACCGCTCTACTTGTGGAGGGCTTAGGCTTCATGGAGCTTCCCTCACTTGGAAGAGAGGGCGCCTTTACTCCCAGTAAAAGGCTGTTCTGGCACCGCAACCTCAATTCTTTCTTCAACTTTTGCAACAGTGCTCCCGTAGTCCCTGCGATGGAACCCATCCCGCAGCCTGACTTATCTCTTCGTCTGCCCTCTGGCCGAGGGAAACAGACCAATATATTCTATCGCTTCAAGCTTCTATCCCTGACTACCGTGGAGAAGCCTCACCCGTCTGGAGCAAATTGCTCCCCCTCAAGTCGGCACGACAGTTACGGACGACCCGCTACAGACTAAGGGCAGCCCAAGAGGTAGCGGCATCAGTTGCCGAGGCACGTGCCTCACCAAGTAGGAAGAGACTCCGAAACGTACCCATACTTAGAAAATATTTTGCATTGCTTCCTTGGATAACCTGTTTTCTTTTCAGGGCCCACCGGCCATGCCACCGGCCCCAGAGGTTCTTCTACTGCCATCGGACTTTCCTCAAATTCAGACGACGACAACGACGACGACCTTCCCACTGCTACAAGGGTCACAAGGTTCAGAACCCGCAGGGCAGTACTTCCAGATGTTGAAGAAGAACCAAATGTTGGGGCCGCACCAACTACTGAGGCTGAGCCGGTTGTGGAGGCTGCAGAAAATGAAGTTCCCCCTGCTGTGGAAGTTATTGCAGGCGGCCTAGTTGCTGAGGGTGCAGAGCCTCCAAACCCCGCTAATTCTGTGCACTCCGACCGTTCCTCTGTCGGCGGAGATGATTTTTTCCCCGAGACCCCAAGGGAAGATACCGGCATGAGAGAGCCGCTGGAAGTTGCACCACCTCCCTTTGGAGCTGCATCTGGTGGTTCCTCCCAGTCCACTGAGTCTCCATTGGTTCAGCAGACCCCACTTCCGAACGCCCAAGTGGCCGAGGAGAGTGCAGGTGTAGCGGCTGCTTCCACTGTTCCTACAGTGACCCCTCTAAAGACTTGTATAAGTAATTGTCACTTTAGACACCCACGCTGTTACTGTTGTCGCTAGGACCTCTAACCTAGTTGCTTCGTCAACCTCTCAACAACTGGCAGACTTGTACTCCACTCACTTTCCGAAAGTGCCAACTGACCTTGGGGTATCCCGAGATTTTTATACTGGGATGGATACCACTACTGTTCCAATTCTGAACGTTGGAGACTACCAGATGGATAACCTCTTTTCGGAGCGACATGACGGTGCAGGCAGCTTCAGTCTTTCTCGCGAGGCTAGTTCACCCGGTCGCCAACGCTGCATCTACCCATTCCAATGCTGCTGGGAAATCATCTTCAGGGGAAATGCGTCGTCCTCAGACCTTTGGTCGCTCCACCAATCCTCCGTAGCTACTTCCACTCTCACCACGCATCCAGGCGCTGCACCCCAGCATCTTTACTGCTTTTAACGTTCCTGGATCTATGGTGCAGACCGCACTACTGGGGTTACTCGCCAGCTTCATTCGCGACCTTGCTACTAAGAAGATTCTGACAACCCTTAGCAAGTTCGTGGAAAGTGCCGAGGCAAACCAGAGCGGCCTTAAGAGGAACGGTTTGGACCTATCGTGGATGAGGGATAGGCTTCAGGCAGTCGATAGTTTCCTCAAGCATGCAGACAACGTGGCGATGATAGGGCCAATTTTGAACCCATCATCTACTCTTGTCAACTTGTAGTACCCGCTGCTGGTTGCCTCAGCAACTTTGTAGGGGCCTTCCCATCTTGGTGAGAACTTGGGAATTGGTTGCCCCCGCATGATTGCGTCCACTGTCTTCCATACCAAGTCCCATTTATTGAACTTCTTGTGCCGAACAGATTGATTGTAGGCACGAGCTATGGATTGATGATACTTTTCCATTGCCCGCGAGGCCCGATCTCTTCTTTCTTCAGCTGCCTCTATGTCATTCTTTCTGCTGTCTGGAACTAAGTGTGCTGACATAGCCATTCTTGCTAAGGGTACTGCCAACTCAACTGGTAACGCAGCTTCGGACCCGTACACTAGGGAAAATGGGGTTGCTGGAGTTGGCTTGGAGAACTCCCGAAGGCGCAGAGAGTGGTCACTGCCATGGACACCAAGAGTTTCAATGAACCTCACCACCTGTTCTCTGGCGTTGCCTTGTTTCCCATCAAACTTAATAAACTTGGGCACTGTATACCCAGTTGGGTATGGCATGGTCAATATCTCCTGAGAGTATGGGGCCTTCACATCTGAGTGGGGGAGAGATGGGAGTGGCTTCTTGCTACGCTCTTGCTCGACCATAGCTTGTACATCGGCTAGAGTAAAAAAGTGAGTGGGCTGGAATAGTCCAGTCTGCACCTCGGTAGCTGAACCAACAGCCGCACCGTTCGCCTGAAGTACCGCCGGAGGCACCTGGATCGAAGCCCGAACCTTAGGGAACAAGTTAGGCACTGGGTTTGGGACTGCTATGGCCAGAGGTGCTTGCGCTGGAGCTGGTCGAGAAGCCATGGCCATAACAGCCCCAGTGAGAGTTTGCAAAGCTGCCAGGATCTCCCTCTGCGTATCCTGGAGTGACTGAACTACCTCAATCACAACACTGTGGTCACGGTCCTCCGCATGTGCTGCTCCGCCATTTGAAGATCCTTGCTGAACTTTATTCTCTGCCATCTTTTTCCAGTGAGATGTGTAAACAACTGCGGGTATGAACCATCAACAAAGTAGCCTCCCCAGCGGAGTCGCCAGAAATGTAAAAGGGTTCGAGGTTAGAGAAGGTAATTAGAGAGGCAAAACTATGCTAATGGTCCAAGAATGGTGGAAGTGGCTTGAGAATGAGCAGCAGCAACTGTCTGGAAATTGGTGAGTGTGCAGCTAGGTGAGGGTGAAGCAAGTAGCTCAAGAAGAAATGTATAGCAGTGCCAAAATGGGCAGCATCTACCCCAAATCCCCAAAATTCCTCTTGTTGATCCATGGGAAATGGGTCCTATTTATATAGGCATATCCTTGGCACCAAGAGGACACCAAGTGGCCAAATAGAGAGAGGACATGTGTCCTAAAGGATCACATGGAATATTCTGCCTTAAGCCACCAGGCTGAAGGTGCCACATGTCTTTCTACATGTACTGTGTACTATCTGTTTGCCTCCGCAACTACCTTTTTGAGCCTCAACAAGTGTAGTTGCGACGGAGTGTTTAGCGCTGCAACGCCCTCTTGAGCCTCAGGAAGTGCAGTTGCGACGAGAGCATTTGCCGCTGCACTTCCCTTCTCAGCTCGAACCTCAGCAAGTGCACTTGCAGCGATAAACTTTGCTACTCAACTTGCCTTCTCAGTTCTACTTGGCCACTACATGCATTCTCAAGACTCCATTAGTCTGCTATCGACAATGTTCGTACTCACCGCAGTGAAGCCTTCACCCTTAGCCACCTAACCACAAACTCCCCAGCTTCTCCGGGCGAAGGCCACAGCCAAGCCTGCTATCAGCCTTGCTGTTCCTTAGGACCAAGCCCAAGGAGCTTCCTTAGTCCTGCCTGTGCGACTAAGGCAGGTCTATGACCTGGATAATGGAAAGGGAGTCCCTTATGCTGGGGCTACCCTGCTCCCATCTTCGCGGGATCGTCGCGGTAAACTGGTACCCTGGGCCTGCTATCAACTCTAATCAATAAGTCTTGGGGCCTGCTATCAGCCCTTGGCTAGTAATGCCTTGAGGCCTGCTATCAGCGCCAGGCATTACCCTCTCCTTGCAGAGGGGAAGCTTTTCCCAGAGGCTACTATCACCTTGGCAGGATGTTCCCTCCGCAAGTTGGTTGCGGCGGCAGTAGTTGTTGCGGTAGTCATTTCCCGTGGCAAGTTCAAATGGCATAACCGACAATATTGGAGATGGCGGCGCCGACAAAGTGCCTCTACAACTTGGGCGCCTCTGCAACTTAGTTGCTTCGGTTCTCTTCTTCCCTCAGCAACTCCAGGTGGCAACGGAACCGAGAATACTTGGAATGGCGGCGCTAAGACAAAGTGCCTCCGCAACTTGGTCGCCGCAACTGTCGCCTCTGCAATTCCCTCATCAACTTTGGATGGCGGCAGAGCCGAAGATATTGGGAATGGCGACGTTGAGGCAAAGTACCTCGGCAACTTCCCTGCTGGATGTATTCCCTCTGCAACTTGATTGTCGCATGTGTTCCCGCTGCAACTTGACTTGGTCATTTTCCTTCGTAGAGTCTGTTTGGACCCTTGGCGGGTCGGACATACTCCGGCCCATTGTCGGCCCACTTCCCTTGGACTTTAAGCCCATGCTCCTTTTTCATTCCTGGTCGCCTCTTTGGGACAACCTCAGTACTTAGGCCCTTACTTAATTTGGGGTTTCATTTCTGACCCTCTAAAAAAACAGAACGTAGTGGCTAGAAGTAGTGCTGAAGCTGAATTTAGATCAATGGCTCATGGAATTTGTAAAGCTTTGTGGATCGAGAGATTATTGGAAGACTTAAAAATTCCAAGAACATCACTAATGGAAGTTTACTGTAACAAGAAGGCAGCAAATGCAATTGCTCATAATCTTGTTCTTCACAACAGAACTAAGCATGTGGAAGTCGGCAAGCACTTTATCAACGAAAAGATTGAGAACGAATTGATCTACATGTCTTATATACCCACTGTGGAGCAGATTGCAGATGTTCTTACAAAGGGACTACACAAGAGGCAGTTCGACCACGGAAGACATATTCAAGCCAACTTGAGGGGAGTGTTGGAAATGGGAAGAAAATAATTCTGCCAGGATATGGCTGAATTCTTTAGGATATCACAGCTGTAAATATCTAGATTTAGTCAATACTATAGAATAGGAAAGTTTATATTTAGAATTAGAATTAGTAACTAAATAGTAGCTAATCAGTCCTCAGAATCAGTAGCCAATCAATCCCTTATTTTATGCCATGTATCTCCTATTAATAGAGGTGCTGTGTGTACATTGTTTAAATATGAGAATAAGAAATATTATTCTTTCTAGCTTTCATTCAAAATAATAAAATCCAGTTTTCCAACTAGTACCAAGCATGTAGATTTTGAATTTCTGAACAAATTTAATTAAGGCATTTCAAAATGGCCTATTTGACTGATCAATAAATTAATGGAAGGAAAATAACACGGTGCAGCCGTTAATAGAGTAAGTAGAACTTCAATTGGCGAACAATAATGCAAGACCCCAAATGTTCTAGCAAACACTCACATGGGTGTTGGTCCCACACCCATGTGAGTGGTAGATTTTTTGGTAAATTTTTGCGTATCCCTAGGCATTTTGCTCATTGGTGAAATATGGCAAGAGATGAAAACCATAAAAGAAAGACACGAAAAGGAGCATAATGTAACTACTAGGGAATCCTGGAAAACAAACTCACTTGGTAAGTCAACGAGAGATGGAAATAAGCTGAACAAATGATCCAAGAGACATCGATGCTGGAAGCACACTTAGAAACGATTTTTCTGATCAGCATCAAAAAAGAAAACAGAAAAAAAATATATGTATGAAAGTCGGTAATGCCCTTCACTACAGATTATGTCCACAGTATCTCTGAAAGCATTCTTTTAGATCCTCCTTTTTGAAATTAAACATACGTGTTTAGTTGTCAAAATTTCCATTAAGCTCAATTAGTTTCAATACGAAATTACTATACCATATTTTGTTCCAACAAGGTTAGGAAGGCGCATAATAACTTTAAACATACAAAATAAGGTGTGGCATCACATAAGCAACGAAATTTATTTCTGAAGTAGCATTGACAAGACAAAAATAAAATAAAACTACAATTATGAATACCAATATATATGAAGGGTCTTGCTAAAAAGTGCCCTGGGACACGAAAAGTAGACCAAAAAATAAATTTGAAAACACAAGACACTTCTTATTTAAATGCAATGCAGTTTTTATTGAAATTAACGCACTTCTTTTAACTGTTTGACCTATTTTCAAGACACTTCCTTATTTCAAACCCAATATTCAGCACTTTTAACATTTGTCATATACAAATATCAAGTTATAAGGACACAACAATTGCACGAATCAGAGTGTATTAGAGATAAAAAAATTGGTCACAAATTTATCATTTTTAATGATGAATTTGTTTTTATCTCTATTGGTAGCTTCTTTGACAAAAAAATTTCGTCTTCGTTTATATTAAGCGTGACAAAATTATTTCGTCTCTATTTCATATATTTATGACAATATTTTTGTCTCTAATTTCTTCCTTTAATGACAAAATATTTTGTCGCTAATTACTTACAAGTATGTTCCCAACAGAGCGTATTGGAGACAAAAAAAATCGTCACAAATTTATCATTTTCAATGACGAAATTGTTTTTTCGTCTCTACGACCCTTTAGCGACGAGGCTTTGGCGACAAAACGGGTGACGAAAAATTTTCGTCGTAATTAGTTTGGGTGACGAAATATATATATTTTGGGACAAATTTGTTTCGTCTTTAAATCCCAAATTTGTTGTAGTGAATTTGGACTATAGTTTTAGGTTTCTAAACTTTGAATTTAAGGGACAGAAATATAAATGGACAAAATTAATCTTACCTCTTGTGATTTGAGGCCATATCATTTTGTCCCTTATTGTTCAAATATAACTAGAAAGTTTTCATGTGATTTTAGACCAAAGTGCAACTGTTAATTCCATTAACTACAGATGTGAAATCACTGTATTACCTTCAAACCCGTTTTTTTTTTTTTTGGTTATTTTTTCTTTCTCATTTCTCATATACATAATTTATAATTTCTAACATTTAACTTAATTAAATCACAGTTAATCATAAAGTACGGGTCTTTGACAATTTTTTTTTTTTTTTTCAAGTTCCTTGAGAGCCTCAAACAACAGTCTAAGTGGCTTAATAGTTGAATCACAATAGCAACCCAAGGTTTTTGGAAGCCTTAAACTAAATATCAAAATGAGACCATATCTAATTAAGCTTTTGAAAGGTTGGGCCTTCGACAATAATTTTTTTTTAAAAAAAATATCCTTGTGGAGTTAGGCAACCATATAAGTTCTAATAGTTTAGTCACCTCTACAAACCATTAAGAATTTAGAGTTAAGAGACAAAATAACAATTCTAATTATTGTGCTAAATGCTTCATGTGCATCAACTCTATTATCTACAACAAATGTTAAATCAGGAGAGTGTATCTGCAGCTCAAAATAAGCCTTAAATGCATTGCTTGGTAAGGGAAAGTACGCCCCTATGAAAAAAATAAATGAATAAATAAATAAAATAAAATAAAAAATCACTAGCAGCAGCTATGTAAATGTAAATAAATATGTTGGAGATGTTTATATATGTTGGAGATGGTATTTTTATTCCAGCACAGCCGGGGTTTTGGCCGACCGATCATCATGTGTGCCTGCCGTTGCTGCTGCTAAATTGCTAAAGAGCTACTGCAGTGTTGTTGCTGGTTTGTTCAAATCCACACTGGGTTTGTTCCAAAACCCATGGGTGGTTTTGTTTAAACCATGGGCTGGGTTTGGTGAAAACTATGAACTGACTTGCCCCAAACTATGGGCTGGTTTTCTTGTCCTCGTAGTGTTGATTAGAACTTCATTTAAAATTTATTTATTCAATGTTGTACCCATTTAGCCTAACTCTGGACTTATTTAAATCCATTTAGTAGATTAGTAACTAAGAGTGTTTCCATTTTTGAAGGTGCTTTGCATTTTAGGCATGTAATGAACGTCATTGTAACATCTAATTTTTTGGTATAAAATATATAACTTACCTACCAAAAAAAAAATGTAAATACATAAAGGATTTAAAATTTTTGCAGAGTTCATAAGGAAAAAGAATGGTGAAGTTCCTGGAAAACTTGAAAAAAAAGATGAGCCACAAAACCTGTCCATTACCAATTTTTCTGTAACAAGTGAACTCTTATGCATTTGACAGAACAAGGACGCATAGTCAACTATGTTTCAACAACCATCCGAATGACCAAGCCTGCTCTAAAAGGAGAACTTGATTAGTTATTTATTCGCCAAAATCATCTAAATTCAAATAGTACACTCCGTATTCCTAACCATCTTTCAGCCACGATATGATGACAAAGCCATTCTCAAGTTTAGTTTCAGTCGTGATCTAGATGCCTATATCGTTTTCTAATACATGGGGTAGCCAAAAAATTAACTTTCTATACAAAATATGGACATAACCGACAACTAAATAACCCAATAGACCCATAAATATCGCCAATCTGGCAGATCTAAAGCTTTTATTCAGACAAGTGAATACACAAACATAATCCAAAAGATCCATTATATTGTTTGCAAATTGCAATGTTTTATTCAGGATGTTGCTATCTAATGTTAAGAAGGGCCTAAATAGCTGAATTTTCCATACCTTTATGTAGACAGAACCAATCCAACAAATTCCAACTAACATACAAGAGAGAGAACCCAAAATACCCATAAATACATCCAATGATGATAAATTGTGATAAAGCTCTTATTCAAACAATAACAAACATTTAAAAAAAAAAAAAAAAAAAAAAAAAGCCTTAGAATTGACTTACTGTGGCAACTTCTCCGATCGGAAAATTGCAAACTTTGAAGCCTCTGAGTAAGAATAATGAATCCCATTATCCTTGAGAAACTCCTCAATCAAATTCTTGACCTTGTCGGGGTCTGCACTCTCGCATTCGGTCTCATAACAAGTACCAAAATCATACATTGTCTGATCGACCTCCAATTTCAATCCATTCCAGTCATAAACTCCCCTAACATTCCTAAACCCACCCAAACACACAAACCCTCCTCCTCCTCCTCCACCAACAACCCCAAACTCATCTCTCACCCTCTTCATAATCCTCAAATCCACCGAAGCAAGCTTGGAGGGGTCCGCCACGCAGTCGCGGCCGAGCAGGGGGTTCATCTCCTCCTCTTCCCCCTCGACACGGCTCACGCCGTCGACCAGCACAGATTTGGCTTTGAGACAGACGACGCACTTGGCATCATGGTCATAGAAGCGGAGGCGGAGGACGGCGCCGCGAGAGGAGAGCTCGGAGGCGGCGCCGTCGAAGAAGGTGTTGTATTGGTGGTGGGTCTGGCGGTGGAAGGGTGAGAGGATAGAGACGAGATTCTGGTGGGCGACGGAGACAGCCAGACGAGGCTTCACTTCCACCTCCATTGATTTCTAAACTTACTAGGGTTAGGGTTAGGAGGAGAGGCCGATTCGGTGGGATTTGGAAGAGGGGTCTTTCAAGGACCGGTCAAAGTGTTGGAGGAGAGTGGCCGCGCCGGTACCGGTGGCGGATGCGGCGGTGGAGCGCCTGCGGGCTTCTTCGATTTCTTCTTTGTCTTCAACTTTAACTTCGATTTTGGTGGGCTTTCTTCTCAACATCTCTCTCTCTCTCCCCCCCTCAATTCTTGAGTTTTCTCGACATTTCTCTCTGCTAGTAAAATGGATGGGCAAGTGCGGTGCACACGGATGTTGCTTTTCATTTAAATCGAAGTTATTAATACTGTTTGGCGTGGATAATAGGGTGAGTATTATTTTACAAAAATGATAGAGGCCTTAAAAATTTTATTAAAAATTTTATCAAATGTCTTATATGGGTGTGAGATCTACATGGAATCCACATTATGTATAAGTTGAGAAAATTTGATTATTTAAAAATTAAAAAAAGGGAGAAATTCTATTTTCACACACCAAGTTTCCCTACTCCATACACTTGATAAATTTTTTCAGAATCACAATTTTATTCTTTAACAAAATTATCATCTCATCCACCACTATCCCACCCACACATCTCACAATTTCTACGTAATTCTACTGGATTTCACCCACATATTGCACAATTTCTCCATAATTCTACTGGATTTCACTCCCAACAACTTACCCATTGCCAACAAAGTCAAAGCGGAAGGCACTAATTCCTGCTTTCCCTAGAACAGAAGTAAGAATTACCATAGGAATGCGATCTTGAAAATCATAACAAAGGACAATCATCAAAAATAAAAATAAAACAACACCACAAATAGTTGCTATTCATGTTATCTGCTAAATCAAATCACAGCTCCAATTACAATTAACAACCTTTGAGGATCTAAATCCATGGCACAAGATTATAAGTTCTTTAGAACTTATTTCATGCAATATCCCCACAAGCTTGTCCTCATGGTTGCTCTGTATTATAACTCGCTGCTGTTGAATCACTGTCGAGATGCAGCAAAATAAAAATAAAAATGATGCAATGCTTAAATCAAAGAGATTACTATGATGAAAAGGCGGCAAGAGGATCCGAACTCGTTTTCACTTGACATTTCACATTAGCTCATACTCATTATAATATCGTATATGAAATATCACACCTATTCAGGAAATCAATTATCATAAAAGAAGATATGCACAGAGAATGTAAGGATATATTTGGAATGTGAAGTGTGTGGATTGAGATAAAGAAGTAAAAATCAAATTACTAAATGTGTAGATTAAGAAAAGATGTGTACAGAGATAATTTAGTGTGTGGAAATAGAATTTCCCAAAAAAGGGGTGCTTCTGATTTTAATTTTTTGATTATCAATTTTTAATTTATAATAAATTACGCCAAACATCCTCACTATATTGGAATAGATATTGTTTTTTTCATTAGTATTAGTATAGTATTTATTATTACAGATGTCGTTTTGAATTTATCGCAAAACTATTATATATATATATATTAAAAATATTATTTAGTAATAAATAATTTGATAATATATATCATAAATTATAAATTTATATGTAAAAGAGATTTAAAAGTAGGGAAATTTATTAGAGAGTTTTATTTTGAGAATTTAGGTATCATTTGGTTCCACGTTTTAAATGATTAATTGAGGAGTTTTTATTAGGTGTAGTGTGTGACCAGTAAGTGATAAATTCTATTTCCACACACCTAATTATCTCAATCCACATTATTTTTTAGTTCACACACTTTGTAATTTAATAATTAATTAGTTTTCTCAATCTACACACTAAATGTATTAATTATACCCTTCACTCAATCTTTGTATACACACACACTCAACCCTCTTCCACATACTTGTCCCTCATTCCACACATTGGTATGATTTGAAAATTTGTAGACCCACAAGTGAAGACCCATTGAAGAACACAGTCAAAATGAAGACCACATTGAAGAACCAAAGTCCTCGTTTTTTTAATCGATACTACTGATTGTGAGCTTTTGGCCGTAGTTTTCCAAAATTATGTATTTATTTCAAAAATTTACTTCCGAATAAAAGTGATTAGTTCGATAAATTTGTTCCAAAAAAAGAAAAAAGAAAAAAAAATTTAGCAGTTGATATCCGAATATAATGAAATAATTCAGCACTGGTTGTCCGACTCAAAACCGTGAAAGGAAAAAAAAAAATTACACAAAAAATCTAACATTTTCATCACTAATAGAGTATAAACTTAGATATTAAAACAATATGAGAGTTGTTATGAGAATATTGTTTTGCAAGCAATAAAGGAATATATAGTGTGTAGTAAGCAAAGCGATAACAATAGAAAAATTAGGATTTAGTTTTTCTTTACTCAAAATGTGTACATTGAGTTTTTTTTTTTTTTTATTTTAAAAGATGTGTACAGAGTATTTTCATATAATATTATGGTTGTTAATAGATGTCCATTATGGTAATTTTAGTTTAGAGTATAATTGTTATTAAAATAATATTTCATTAAGTGTGTGTACTGAGATAACTAGGTGTGAAAATAGAATTACTTCTAGTAAGTCCTTTTTCAAACGTGGATGTGTATTGGTTAGACAAATATACTCTCACTATTTAATTGGGAAAGTTTATTTATTTATTTTAAATGTGTGATAAGTATAATGTGATACTCTAATGTGACATATATTAATGTGACATTCTAATGATGAGACATTTCAAAAAAATTAAAAACTCGTTAGTGTACTTTTCTCAAATGTGACAACGTGGCAGGTATGATGTGAGACTCCAAAATTTTTACTCATCCTTAGTGTAATTTTTCCAAATGTAATAACGTGGTAGGTATGATGTGACACTCAAAAAAAAAAATCCTTAATATATTTTTTTCAAATGTAACAATGTGGCAGGTATATTGTGACATTCTAAAAAAAATTAAAAACTCCTTAGTGTAATTTTCCTATACGTGACATATGACACTCTAACGTGGCGGATTCAATTTGATTGAATTACTGCGCGTCTTCACGTCACACGTTAAAAAACAATTAGTAATGAATTCAAGTCTCACACTGCGCGTGTTAAAAATAAAGAAACTTTAAAGAGCTACTAATGCATTTTTCGAACAACGTGACACAAACACCCCACCTCTTTCCCATACATGACCACGCCACCTATCCCCCAACTGTACTAACAATGGCAAAATAGTCAACAAATAATTTAAGGGACCACTCAGTCACCAAAAAAATATTTAGGACCTTACGGATTACAAGTTTACAAAATAGGATTTACTGGTCAATTTTCCTTAAAAGTATATTATCTCTACTGAATAAAATAAATTAAGGTATTTCAAAGAAAGTATACAACATAAGTTTTTATAATTTTAATATTCTAAACCACAACCCAAAAAAAGAAAATTTTCTAGTATTTATCTAGTATTATATTTTTTGGCCGGTACCTTTCTGTATTGGTCGATATTTTAGGCGAAACGGAATTAGACTATGTAAGTATCGTTTTGCTTCTAAAATAATACGTACCAGTCGGTATGGTACAATATTAAAAACATTTATTTAAATTTGAATTAAAATTAGATAGCAGTACATGTTCTTTATAGAAGTTAGAAATTTTGAATTTCTTTAAATTTTTTTTTTTTCTTTTGGCTATTTGGATTTGAACTAAAATTAGATAGTAACATATGTTCTTCATTGAAGTTAGAGGTAATTACTTTCTAATGATCTAAAATTTCTTTCATTTTCTTTTTTTGGCACAAGATAGTAGTTAATATGTTAATAGTTAGATTATAATGCAAGCCAAGTCATTCCATAGACTCGAACTTGAAATCTCACTCACCTTAACATGTAAGTGTCATCTCCATAACTGCTTGACTACTTGAGCAATTGTCTGAGGTCTTCTAACACTTCGTTTTTGGGGATATAACCATAATGGTTGCTACTTTCTCTATCATGTTTTCTTTTTATGTACATGTTTATAGGAAACACTATGGTGCACACCATTTAAAAAGTTGTGCATCATATGCACCTTATAATTGAAAAAAAAAATGGCATAACTTTATACTTTTGAGTCATAACTATAAAAAAAATATCATAACTGAATACAGCATGAGACATAATTAAAGAACTCATAAGTCATAACTAAAAAAAAAATAGTCATAACTAAAGAAGAAAATGACACAACTAAGGATGAATATGGTGCCCCATTTTCAAAGGGTGTATATTAGAATTTTCATATGTTTATTGATATCGTGGTTTTATTTTGGAAATGTGGTTTGTAAAAGTTGTGTACATAATTTCTATAATTCTGTCTGAGATTTGCGCTATTTACGTAGAGGGGGTGTTTTGTGTGAGTTCCAGGATTAATCGAGATGCGTGTAAGTTGGCTTGAACATCCAGTGATAAAAAATAATAAATAAAAATTGTTAACCTTTTTACTTGCTGTTTTCACACTCTTCTCGCATGTCTGACATTTTTTATTATTTATTTATAAAGCTATGGTATTTTGGTGTGCTTCCAATAATATATAACTAGTAGTAACTATTATATAAATAGATAGCTGGCTAACAAATAAATCATATATACATATATTATTTTGATCAAAATAAATAAAAATAAAAATTGCATAAACTTCTTGTATTTGAGAGACAATTAAACATACAAAATATCTTAGATGTACTAATATATTCTTAACTTATGTTCAAAATGATTTGTTATAAAGTGCGTTGTTAAAATTAAACCATTGACTAAGATCCATACAAACTTACAACAAGAGTTGTCTATTTTCAGAGTCCATGGCAGGGGTAGGTTGACAATTTATTAAATTCTAGTTTTTATTTTATTTTTTATTTTTTTTCCTTTTTTAGTGAATTTGTCAGATATCGAATTATCAAAAAAAAAATTATTTTTTCAATCTTTCCTATAGTGTCATTCGAAAAGAAATCTAACATAGGCTTATAAAGTCCAACTCTAACTACATAGATAAATTTTGGGAGGAATGCTGAAAAGAGAGAAAAAGAACAAACAAGTTAGCAGTGTTGTTATTTTGGTCACCCAAAAAGGAAAAAATGTTGGGTTGCCCTTAAGGAGTAATGCATCCTTCGGAGGCAAACCGGTGTGAAGGAAAAAGCAACATTAAGAATGTATCAGAGTAAAATCAATTGATTCACTCATTGTCAATAGCATGTATCTTTGATTGATAATATATATAACTAAAAAAATCTCAACCAGTATTAATGTGCCTACCAATTTTAAAATTATAAATTATCATAAAATGGTGTTTTAGTTGAAAATAAAATGAAGATAAAAGGGTCACATCTTTGTGTATAAGTTTTTTATATAAAATTTATATTTATATATCATTACCCTTGTGTTATGTAACGCCCCGAAAATTGGGCAGGATATATCTATTTATGCAACAAAACTCACCTGATAAACAAACACATATATATAGCTAACTATTCTATACATTCATTTCCATTAAATCCCAAATGCCAAATGCATGCTATTCACATCTCAATGCCCCAGTTTCAATCCCAAGCATACATTTTACAACAAGTATGAAATGGAAGCCAAACAGATAATAAGTGCCCTACATGCTTACAAATTTATCCAAGAACATTCTTGGTTACACAAAATGGAGTTTCAACTCAACGCAAATAAAACCCTGAGCTTACATTCAACAAAAAACAATAAAACAAAAATGAAGCCTCAGTTCTGAGTCCTCCCAAGTCAATGCCTTGGCGGAAGCATAGCACCTGTACCTGAAATTGTTTCCCTTATAAGGTGAGCCACAGCCCAGTAGAGATATACTACGCAACATATGAACTATGAAAAGACTAAAGAGGAGTATACTCATGCCATGCTCATGATAAAACAATTTATCTCTCTTTTTATAAAGCATGCAATACTGAGATACAACAGCAGATATAAAACTATTTCCATTTTAAACCATATCTGTTACATGAATACAGGCTCTGTGAATTTCTAGGTGAGTGTCTGCAAGTAGGCCCTAATGCACTACCACTGTCATTTTTACCAGTAAACTGGAAGGCTTGACACCTAACAGCGCAGTTCTACACCCCCGACCCAGATTCACCAAGTATTCATCTTTTCGCAAACAGATACATTCCAATGAAATGAATGTAATGCAATGTCTAATGCAACAAATGAGGAATGTGGTTCAATTTACCTAAGTCTCATGCATTTCTACAACAATCATAGTTATCCTCCACCGATAGTGCAAAACAGATATTTCTAAACAGATATTTAAATAATTAAGTTTCAAATTTTTTTTCGATAAATACAATCTATTCCACATCTCATCAAATATGAACAACTACACTAGTTTTCATATCACAATCACGTCCGGTAATCTCTCAAGGTCCATTTCTAACCGTGTCGGTTTTATTCCAATAGATACATTAAGCAAAATAATATCGTTAATGCCCAAGAAAACATCATTTTCTTTCCAAACTCATTCTCCAAGCATTATTCAATTATGACATCCTATTAGGATCGAAAGTCTCAAAATTTAAGTATAATTCCTTTGTTTTCTTTAAAAATGCTCTTTTGGTCACAAACCGATAAAAATTTCAAAACCAATCGAATCGATGTCCGTTTTTGTTCAAATTTAAAACATAACTCTTTCATAACCTTACAAATATATTCACTTTCGAAATTTGGGCATCAACTTTTTATTTTTCTCAAAATTTTCTTTTAAGCAAATAAATCACAAAATTTTCAAAAATTCTAATTAAATTATATACAACTTTAAGCTCCCTATAATCAAGTAAAAGTGCATAAAGAAGTGTAAGAAAAATCCTTACCTTAAGCTAGAAGAGGAAACAAGCAACAAAACCCCAATTTTTGACTTTGTAAGATTTCGATCTCCACCAGTCAAAACATTGCTCTCGCCAAGCTCTTAACTTTGATCTTAAGAACTATGGTCTAAAACTCAATGGATCTTGCTAGATCAAGAAACGAGTTAAGGATTTGTGGTGGTGTTTAGAGAAAGATGAGAGAAATGAGAGAGTAGAAAGAAAGAGAGAGAGAAAGAGAGAGAAAGAGAGAGATATGCAACGCCCCAGTTCTCATTCTCAAATGGTAACACAATATTCATGGCTCTTTAAGATAAAAAATGGATATAAATTCTCACACTTGCATTACATGATCCAAATCAAATATCATAAACAAATAAATACCCTCATGGGTTTACAAGTTTCCAAGGCTTAAGCCCGGTTGCACAAATCGGTTATTCAAACCACACAAATAAAGTCCTTGGCTTACAAAACAGAGTCACGCATAATGAGAGCATTGTGCTCCCAACACACACACTTCTACGCTCTCAGTTGAGCGGATTCACCACATCCTTTCCTGTACAAAAATCCCATAGGGTGAACATAAAACCTAGTAGGAAATCCTTAACAAAGTATATACATTTTATACAAGTCTTAAGAGATGAATGCATGTGCTATGCCATGCCCTTTTGAAAATAAAACACATCTTTATCTTTTGAAAATCATCATATTCAATGATGCCATGCAATTTCAATAATTCAACTCTTATCAATTTTATTCAAGGGGCGGTGAATACTATTCTGGTAATCCCTAGGTCTGTGTCTGCAAGTAGTCTATATAAGTACTATCAATTTGTCATTTTTATCAGCATTGACTGGAAGGCTCGACACCTATAATCTGTCATTTTTACCAGTATTAACTAGAAGGCTCGATACTTATTCAATTTCATCTACACCACCTATCAAGACTTACCATCGTATTTACCCTAAAGCCAATTCATGAAAACTTGTTTCTCAACGTTCTTTTCTCAATGCAAGTTTTCAAATCAAATTTTAAAAACTCTTTATTAACAAATGGATTGATATGCCAATGCAATGATTTATAATACAATGCAATATTTCTTTCATTTTCAATATTTTTACACAATATTTCCATGGTGATAAAAAATCTCCATTTCTCCATTCAAATGCAATTTCACGTGATGAATAAATAATTTTAGTTCAATTCATCCAAGGGATAACCAAATTTCCACCTTTCAAGCAACCTCAACAATTTAGTCATCTCAAGACTATGTCAACACTTTTAAACAACAATTTCTAAAACTTCTACAATCATCATATTCCATGAAAAACATCATTTATATGTAAATAAATAAATAAATTTTCAAAATATCATTTATTTTAGCACACAAAATAAATATAACAACATCCCCCAAAGATTTTCAACATCTTTCAAAAAAATCTCCAATTTCTAGGTTCTCTCACCAAAACCATCCATTTTCAAATATTTAAGAAGATCTCATCGGAAACATCTTTGTTTTTGCAACATAGTTCAAAACCCTCAATTCTTATAAAAAAAAAAAAAATAGAAAGTAGACCCACTTTCAAAATCACTCATCTTCTTGAATCAACAACCTATTTTCCAAAATTAATCAAAGGATGATTTCGAAAATCATCTAGATTTTGCAAAAACATATATATAACTCAAAGAAAATCCCTACATTAAGTTTTGAAGAAAAATTGAGATGAAACCCCAAAATCAATGATGCCTAAACTCGATCTTCACCGCACACAACGAAGCCCTCAAGGTGATAACCAACTTTGGTGAAGAACTTAAGCCTAAATCCCAATGTATTTGGAGAAATCAAAGAGAGAAGGTGACTTCTAGAGAGAGAAGCTGTAGATTTAGGGTTTTTGAGTGAAAAGGAAATCAAAGTGAAGCAAAACGGCGCTGCTGGTGACTAGTATACACCGGGCTCACTTGAGCGAAGGGGTTCTCGCTCAAGCGACCTAACACAAAAAGGTTGCCTCGCTTGAGTGCAAGAAGCGTCGCTCGAGCGTAAAATACCAAGCTTCATAAGTTTTTCAGACGCACTCCTCGCACGAGCGAAAGACTCTTTTCTACAAAAGTACTAGGAGCTCACAAAGCTCGCTCGAGCGCAAGAAGCCTTGCTCGAGCGAAGAGCCAAAATTCTAGACGACAATAGTTTGAACAACTTGCAACTAACCAATTCCAAACACTCCGAAGGCATCCCAAAACTCAAACTCAAAGAGTGGAAGGAAGAAAGGACGTAGATAATACTTTTTAACCATGAAATCTGAGTCCAGAACACCACAAGGGCGGGTCAAAGACCTGGATCGCTATAAGATATGTTCTCTGCCAAGAACAAAGGAAACAAATAAAAGCAAGGGGGAATGGAGGTAGCCCCATGTGGGCTCTCTCATCATTATTATTATTTTATTATATATATATATATATATATATATATCCATCTCTCTCTATGTATATAATTAAAAGTACAATTAGCAACTTTATAAAATTTTGTAACTTAATTTATAAAATGATATCATTATTTCTTCACCACAAAATATATTTCGTTTGCTTGAACATATCACAAAATATAATATTTTGCTCACCACGAAATATACGTTTATTTTATTTACTATAAAAATATATAATTTTTTACCATATGGTACACACCATAAAATTAACTATCAAATATTTATTATAATCCTATATAATAAATAATAACAACTCCCAAGTGGTTATTACCAATCACATTTTAGAAGGACCAAACAGTTAAACGTGAATCATTAAACAAACTCAATTTCAATTAAATCTAAGTCATGAGTCTCACCCATAAGTCAAATATGGTCCAATTATATACCAAAATAGACCCAATAAATTTATCTCAAATCATGGTCGGAACACCCAAAACTCAATTTTAAATTCTGCTATAAATTAAACTAAACACCAATCAGTGCGTGAATTTTCATAAAATAAATACTCATAATTAAATTCTGAAATTTTTATCTAACGTGCTAGACTCATATGGGAATAACATATAAAAATTTCATAATTTTCAGAGATCGGGAACTATTTTTAAAAAATACAAACCGAACTGTTTTGGCACAAAATTTACACGGCAATCAAATTCGAAAATTTGCTCAACTAAATTATGCACTGGCTATTTAAAAAAAAAAATTGGGTCATTACATGTTATGTTTAATTTACTAGAATAAAATAGAATATTCATTTCTTAGCCTTCCTATAAAATTACCATTCACTTACCATGGTAAATAATGATTCTATTTGTAATATATTTTATTATTATTTTTTAATTGAACAAAACATGAAAATGAACATTCTAATATAATGATAATTTCATTCCACATTCTTTTCGGTGAACCAAACACTATTAAGAAAAGAAAAAAAAATTTGATTTACATACCTCACTCCTCAATATTAAATATTAATTATATATTGGAACCTATATAAAGGAAGTGCAATCTTCATGGCCTTGTTTAGAATTTGGGATCTTTTCGAGAGAAGCCTCGTCTAGAATTTGGTATCTTTTCTAGAGAAAAAATGACTTTGAAATTTGACAAGATGGAGATGTACAGAGACGTATTGTTTTGTGAAATTGTGATCCCTAGGAATTGGTGGGAAATGAAACACAGTTAATGGAGAGTATGTTTTTATGCTTCACACATTTGCAAAGAGTCACAACGGTTTGTGTTCAACCGTAATCATTGAGAGAAAGCATTGACATTGTGGCAAGTGTGAAGGGCATCTTCAGAATTTAAAAAAAAAAGAAGAAAACACGCCTAAGGCTTCACTCTTTTTATAGTAGTAGCAGAAGTAAATAGTAGATAGATGGATATATAGATAATAGACACAACCTATATTTATTTGGGAGATTTAGTTATCCGTTATATTTCAGACACTTATAGTAGGTTAAGTCCTGTATAATTTTTTATGGAGTTTCAAGTCCTATTTAGATAAGAATGTATTCCACAAGATCCTATGAGTTGTGAATAAATGGCATTAACACTACGCCAAAACAGGACATTAACGGCGGTTTCGTTACCACCGTTTAAAGATACTATTAACGGCGGTAACGAAACCGCCGTTAATACCGCCGTTAATGTATCTTTAACGGCGATTTTCGTTACCGCCGTTAACAAAATCGCCGGTAATGACCCTTTAACAGCGGTAATGAAACCGCCGTTAAAAAACCGCCGCTAAAGCCCTCTCATTACCGCTGTTAATGACGGCGGTCTTTGTCGGCCGAGCCCGGCGGAGCTCCGGTGAGTGGTGACCACGCGCGGCTAGGGTTGAACATGACCATCTACAATAAAGTAAAAGTAATGTTTAAATATTTATTTAGGAAATATATTTCATGAAGAGTGGTTGTGGTGGAGTGGGTGGATGAGAGGTTGAGGGTTCAAGACTTGGGGTGTGCAAGAAGAAATAATTATTTTTTGAAAAATTTGAACCTATTTACGGCGGTAAAGAACTGCCGTTTTTGGTCTTATATTACCGCCGTTTTTGGTTGACTTTTAACGACGGTAATTTACCTTTTTATGACGGTTGTACTTTTTCTAACACGTGCATAGACGGCGGTAACAAAACCGCCGTTAATACTGCCATTAAAGGCTTTAACGGCGGTAAAAAACCGCCGCTAAAGCCCAATTTTGGCGTAGTGTAATATACTATTATACACTATAATGGCAAAACTATATATATGAAATTAAATTTAAAAAATCAAAAACCTAGTAAGTTTGTGAAACGTAACGTAACACGTTACGTTACGTATATATAGGTGTCACGTTACGTTTATGTAGGTGTCACGTTACGTTACGTTTATGTAGGTGTCACGTCATATTACGTTTATGTAATGTCCCATCTGATATGGTCACGTTACGTTACGTTTATGTAGGTGTCACGTTACGTTTCCCAAACTTAATCTATAGTAACATTCAATTTCCTATATAGGAAATTGAATGTTACCATAGATCATATCCATATGAATGTGAATTTCAAAATACACGAACAAGTAACATTTTCACATTCAATTTAAAAAATCAAAAACCTAGTAAGTTTGCGAAACGTAACATGATACGTTACGTTACGTTTATGTAGGTGTCACATTACGTTTCGCAAACTTAATCTATGGTAATATTCAATTTCCTATATATAGTTTTAAAATTATTTATGATATTAATAACTAATATTGAGGGTAAATGTGTCAACAAATTTCACACAGGAATTATGGAAACATAAGTTTTTTAGTAGAACGATATGTAGCATAAGTCTCCTTAATAGGACTTATAAATAATTTTTCCTATTTAATTTGGTGTCATACATTTTTAAAAAGGGTCATGCTAATAATCTTTTAATGGTTATTCATTCAAAATCAAAAAATGTTAAAAAAAATAACATTGATATATTTACTCTTTATTTATAATTATATAGGCAGGAGGGTGTGTTGGGAATAACATTGATATATAAATTCATGATTCATGTGCTTGACAATCTATATGTATAACATCTTATAGAATTGTCACGTATAATGCTGAGAGTTCAAGGGGGAAGTGTTAGCATGGTGGAAATAGAGCATTGCCTACTAGTAAATACTCTTCTTGACTTCTCCAATCAACGATTTGTTATCCTCTTTGAATCATGTATCTATCTCTTCAATTTCTCTACCATTTAATCTTATTAACTCTTTCAAAAACTTTGTAGAACCCTTTGATTTATCTGGCCTGGTAGGCCATGGACGGTATTGCCATGAAATTAGTCTCACCATCACAATCCAACAATGGAGAAAAGGAGCTCAATGGTTCAAAATGGATCGAGATGTCGCTGTTGAGGTTATCTCAGACACAAAATATTTTTCACTATTTCGAAAGCATTGCAAGAGTTCATGTCGTGCCGATGAGCATTACTTGCCAACGTTTGTGAGTATAAAATTTTCGGAGAGGAATTCAAATAGAAGTTTGACATGGGTTGACTGGTCAAAGGGAGGTTTACACCCAGCTAAGTTTGTGAGAACAGGTGTGACTATTGAGATTTTGGAGAAATTGAGGAGTGGAAGGATATGTGAGTACAATGGGAATATCACCAATGTTTGCTTCTTATTTCCAAGGAAACTCACACCTATTGCTTTGGATAGGTTGATGAGGTTTGCACCAAAGGTTATGCAATTCAACCCATAGGATTATTAGAAAAACAATAATATGATGTTAGGGACTAAGAATACAAAAAAATTAAGAAAAGTAGCGAGTGGTTTATATTTGAACTTTTGTATAGTACAGCTCACACTCATTGACTACTTTTCTTATTATTTTTTTTTTTTGTGTTTTGCTTCGTAGTCTGTAACATTATTATTAAAACAACATAGTATTCTATTGATTTTAATTTATTGTAGGAAACATGCATAGTCAAGAACCAACGGCAGCCAACCAAATAAAAAATTCTTGATTTTTGTTGTTTTCCTTTGCATACATATATACTAGGTCACTTTACCCCTCAAATTTCAAAAAACAAAAATGAAATTATTTGCAAGCATTTTTCATTGCACCCAATGGGACATCGAAATATTTTGCTCATTCTCTTGTCAGGAAAAAAGATTTGTTCAAGGGGAATTGTGCTCACATTAATAGGTGTTGTGAGGAATATTTTTATTTTATTATTAAGTTTTTTTCCCCCCTATAATCAGCTTTAGCTCTTTTGATGAAGAATTCTTCTTTTCCCCAACGTCGTCCTTTGCCACCTCTGATTAATAGCTATCAAAGTTTACAATGATTGTATAATAATGCACATATTGTTATAAAGAATATAAATATAAATTTTTTAAATTTTTTAACAAGAACTTTTAGAGTAACCGTGAAAATGAGTCTAATGAATGACAAGTAACAACTATTACATCTTATAATTTAAGGGCCGTTTGGCAATGTCGGCTTTTTGACTTTTTTAACTTGAGACTTTTTTGTTTGTTTAGTTTTCTTGTTTGGCTTTTTTGCATTGAAATGACAAAATTGCCCTCAACTTGGAAATGATGTTTTTTTGACTTTTTGTTTGTATATGGGTTAGTTTGGTAATTTTGCATCCTAAATCAAGTGTTTTGTCATTTTGTGTCTTTTTTTTGTCCCTATGTGCTTTTTAGTCCCAATATGAAAATCAAACCAAGGCATAATTTTTTTTTAATTATAATGTTAACATTTAATTATCACCAAGTTATATATGTTAATCCCTTTTAGCTTTTTAGAAAAAAAGAAAAAAATTAAGTGGTTACCCTCCATATTAAAATACATCCAAACCTGTTAATTAATATATAATAAAAAATATTCTTGATCATAATTTTATTTTGCTTTATCTTTCACTATTCTCCATCTACTATTTGTAAATTATTAATAAAAATAACTCGCTATAAGATAAATTGGGGTAAGAGGTTGAGAGAGCTACAATTTAAGTCTCATAATTGCATCCTCAGTGACATAATAAATCACGTGTCAAATTATTTGTTGTAATCCAACCATATGAAGTCCAACTCGCACACTATATCATTGTGGATGAATTGTGAAACTTAAATTGTGAGTTTTTAGTATTTCTCATAAATTTTGAGTATTTGTTTTTTCCCTTTTGTTGTCGCACTACGGTGACATATACTGTTGTTGCGAGTAGATGCCAACGAGTCTAGTTCATCTCAAGTGATTTTTCTAAAAGATCCTAATTTTGTGTGTGCTGTTGTACCCTCAATTTTATTTATTTATTGATTTATTCTTTTGTACCTTAAGCTTTTATAAAATTAAATTTCAGCCATCTAAAAATGTAAAATAAATTGATAGAGAGAGAATAAATTGTATGTATTATGATTGATTTGATATGTACATAGTTGGTCTCCTTTATATAGGAGATGTGGGTGGAGAGTAGGTGTAGTGAAGTAGGTGGAGTAGGTGGAGTTGTGTAGTGGAGTAGGTAAAGTGGAGTAGGTGGAGTAGGTGTAGTGGAGTAGGTTTTAACAGCCCCCCGCAAACTCAAGGAGGAGAGACACAAATCAACTTGAGTTTGGAAAGAGTAACAAAATAAGAAAATAGACTAATACATAAAATAAAAGAGGATAGGAGACACTGTATGGTCGTGTCAGACCGTTGGTGAAGACACTGTATGGTTGTGTCAGACCGTTGTAGGAGCTAACCGGAATCAATGTCGGGACAGTTTTATGGGGTCATGCCGGACCGTTGTAGAAGCTAACCGGAATCAATGTCGGGACAGTTTATGGGGTCATGTCGGACCGTTGGAAAAGCTAACCGGAATCAATGTCGGGACAGTTTATGGGGTCATGTCGGACCGTTGTAAAAGCTAACCAGAATCAATGTCGGGACAGTTTAGGGGGTCATGCCGGACCGTTGTAAAAGCTAACCGGAATCAATGTCGGGACAGTTTATGGGGTCATGCCGGACCGTTGTAGAATACACTGTATGATGGTGTATATAGGCTGCCCAAATATATATACATGGATATATATATCGAGCCCTCAAAAGTCGCGCCCTCAAAAGGCGCGCCCACTTCATCAAAAGATGTGCCCTACAGAAAGCGTCGAGCCATCAAAAGTCGCGCCAGACACGCGGCGATGCACGTGATCGACAGAGCGCGTGTCGTCCTCGTCGTCATTGTCTATATAAACCAAAGCGGAGGCTGTGCAAACCAAACCAGTCTTGAAACCTCTGAACATTTGCATTCGGAAACACTCTGCAACCAACTTTTTCTGACATTACCAGTCTGAAATCGCTGCTTCTCTGAAACACTTAGCAACCCAAAACATGGCCTCTTCTTCCCGTGGTCTGCTTACTCTCTTTCCAGACCTCAACGAGTCCACAAGAGAGATAACTAGTGCGGTTGCCCTTGAATCTCAACCAAGCGCCCCTGGGTTTGCTCCGTTGACCTTTTCTATGCGGTCTGTGGAGCAAATAATGGCAGCGCAATCAGATATTGAGGCCAATCAGTATACATTGAAGTCATGTGTGGAGATGATGACTGCAGTCACAAACTTGTCGCATCGGCTTCAGAGTAGGACAAATGAGGTGCAACAGTTAAACGCCCAACTGGCTCTGCTCCAACGCATGTATAAGGATGCGCGAGCAGAGATATGTATGTTAAAGGTGGAAAATAAGGAGCTGAAGCGGAAAGCCACCGTTATGTTCCGATTTGGAGGTCCGCCATATGCTGCAATGGAGGAACAGGGGGGAGTGAATGTGCTCGGTGGCGTGGGAAACACGGAGGCAACACTGTCAAGAGCCGTCCAGGACGGAGGCAAGAAGAAGAGACCGGCGGAAGAGGCGAAGAAGTGAGGTCGGTGGGTGGCCGTCTGCAGAAAAGAAAACAAATCTTTTGTTGTTGTGGGTGTTGGAGTTGTGGTGTGGTGTTTGTTGTTTTTTTTTTTTTTTTTTTTAATAAATTTTTTTTTTTTTTTTTTTTTTTTTTTTTTTTTTTTTTATGCTTTGCTTATTATTATTATTATTATTTTTATTTATTTTTTTCTACAGGTGGGAATGTACATATAAGAAAAAAAGTAAAGTGAGAGCGAGAAAAGAGAGAGGAACTTTTGGGGGGAGGATGTTCGGGCGGTGGAATAGATTATAGAGTTTTGGATGAGTGGGTGAAACATGGTGGGAACAAAGAGAATAAAAAAATAGAGGGTGAGGAACATGAGGATATGGGATAAAGACCAGAAAAAGTAAAAATAAATAAATAAAAGAAAAAGTAGATCGGCTTAGAGGATGGGTGAAGGATTGGATCAGATCAAACGAACACAAATTGATCACCAGCTGGCAGCATATAGTTATTCACAGATTTGAAGAAGCAAAAAATATATGAAGCTAGCTTAAGAAGGATTGAACCAGCACAAACTGAAATCGGCAAGCTAAGGCCGATGCCGACCAAGAAGGACAGCAGGGGGCAGTGTCGGAGAAAACTAAAGCCGAGATCGGTAGAGCTAGCGCCAGGGGCAGCCAAGATAGGTCGGCAACATTGAGTGTAGCTTGGACAAACAGTAAGTGAGAAGGGTGCTAGACGGACCAACGACGCATTGAAAGGGCGACGTGGTCCGCGTTGATTAATCACGGCCGAAACCAGTGAGTATGCAAAAAACCGAGATCTATATGATTCGAACTCCGAAAAATAGCGCTGGGTTGTGAGAATAATGAGCTGGATGGTGTTAGGCAAAACCACACATATCGCGTTGAGTGGGCGATGTGTGGTTTGCACTGAACAGTCGAAGACGAAGGCAAAGCACTGGACAATCCGAAGCCAGAGGCAGCAGTGGTGTCGTAGAGGAGTTGTGGTCGGTTCTGGGCAGTCAAAGCCAAAAGCAAAGTTGCAGCAGTGGTGATGTCTCAAGAGCAGGATGAAAAGGTGCGCAGGCCACGCAAGCTGGGCAGTCGTGTATGCAAGGCAGGGTCGGGGATGATGCGTCGTTGGGCTGAGGTGAAGTATTTACAACGGCGGGGCCTGTGGCTGCGGCGATAAACAATGTGCAAACTGTTGGACTCAACATTTGTGTGCATGGAGAATGAGATGGGTTGGTTATCCCCATCAAGATTCAGTATATCCAAATCCATAATAGTTGAACCCAAGAGACTTGTTATGTTGGGTTGGTTACCGAGAAGAGAATCAGAATTAGCTATATGGAAAAGTTTTGCGGTTATCACTGTAAAGTAGAGAGAGAAAGTGTGAGAGAGGTCTTGCGAGTTGATGGAGGTTTCAAATTGGTTGAGGTCCGGCGGGCGGTCAAGGCAAGGTTGCCGCCCGCCGGAAGGCGAAGAATACCAAGAGCTTAACCTTGCTCTGATACCATGTAAAATAAATTGATAGAGAGAGAATAAATTGTATGCATTATGATTGATTTGATATGTACATAGTTGGTCTCCTTTATATAGGAGATGTGGGTGGAGAGTAGGTGTAGTGGAGTAGGTGGAGTTGTGTAGTGGAGTAGGTGAAGTGGAGTAGGTGGAGTAGGTGTAGTGGAGTAGGTTTTAACAAAAAAATTACTATAGAAGATTTGGAATATGTGACAACTTTTGTTCCCAATAAATATGCAACCAAATGCCGTGGATGAGACTTTAGGTTGTGTTTATAATTTACCCAAGAAATAAAAGAAAATAAAAAAAACCTTAACATTTGAACATAATAACAAATCAAATTTTAAAAATCTTAATTTTATCAATCTAAACTTCAAAATTTTAATTTGGTAACAATTCTCAACCTCCGTTCATCTTTGTTTATAGAGAGAACTGAACTTTTTTTTTTTCCCTCTTAACACTTGTGGTTCTATTACTTGTTATTTTAAATTAAAGTAAAATAACAATTATTTTTACCATGAACCCTATTACAGAGGATCAAATTGTTAGATAATGTCTCAATGGGACCACATAATTAAATGTGGTGTTATCATTTATAAGAAGCCTACAATTTAAGTGATTCAATTTAGTTAATAGGCTTAAGGGCATATGTGTTATGGACCTAATGTGTAGATACTAGTTGTATAATTTCTATTTCTATGAGGGGCAGAAATAGAAATTAAAACATATTGGTATGGCTTATATTATACCAAATATCCAGCAGTGCTCGAGGGGTACAGCGATGCAAATTGGATATCGAATACTAAAGACTCAAAATCCCCTAGTGGATATGTCTTTACCCTAGAGGTGCTGCAGTCTCTTGGAAATCCTCCAAGCAAACATGCATAACAAGGTCGACAATGGAATCTAAGTTTATCGCATTAAATAAAACAGGAGAAGAAGCAGAATGTCTTCGCTTTCAGTTTTGAAAACCAATTACAACCTTTAAAAGGTTATGGTCCCTATTCCTTCCTAAGGTGAAAAAAAATAAGAACACTGGTGTTTTGTTTTTCTAAATCCTCTCAAGGAGAAACATAAGGCACCAAAGGGGAAAGGATTAGAAGGCAATAACATAGTCAATATCAAGGTTTTATTGACAATCATACACTTCCGTTTAACCGTACATTGATGGATTCAGGTATGTCATTTTGTCTTGATTTCTTGATGATATACATGGTAGATGATCCGAAACATGAAGTTTCATGTTCTGAAATTTATGCTTACACAAACCTTTATTACAGAGGGTTTTTGTGAAGTACCTTGAATTCTGTTTTCTTTTTCCTTGTAATTTATCCTAAAGAAAAATAAAGAAATAAAAAAATTCTTTACATGGGGAAATAACAATACTTTGCCAGCATTTTCACTAAATTAACCCTCGCATTCTTTGCTTTGGATTTGTTTATTCTTCTACTTAATTTTGTGTATATGAATTGATATTGATCCACTTTACACTTAAATTTAATCTGTGTATGTACATCTGTACATATGCATGCACAGGCATGAAAACATCTTTCCTCATTTAGATTTTTGCATTAGTTTGTAAAACCAAAACAAAAGCTTGATAGTTTGAATTTATTATCTGTTTCCCTGCAAGTATGAATAATCAATAAATTGATTACTATATATATATATTTATGTGTGTGTGTGTTCATGTGTGCATGCATTATGTGCACAATTTACTTTTAAGTCCTTAAAACGATCCACTTTATTGCATCAGGTTTGATATCCAACAGATTAAAAACACTCAAACTAGTCCAGATTTTGGAGGGCTTCCAATTGCAAATAAGAAAAGGTAATTTAATTATTCACATTTTTTTCCCCAATTGGTAGGAGATTATAACTGTATAAGGAGAATTACATTTATTTGGACAATCATAATCTAATAACAGAATGGCACAGCGATAAACACTATAAGAACAAGTCCAACAAAAAATAGCCCCATAATGGGAAATAAATTATCAGTCTGTCTTTGACAAAAATTGAGCCCTAACTTCTCAGTTAAAAGTATACAAGGGTGGACAATTGAGTTAAGCCAATGATCAATTATTTTAATCATATGATAAGTGTATTTTACTCATTAATCAATTCAAGTGCATATCAAGTGTAGTACTTAATCTTTAATCCGAGATGCATTATTTGCTATGAATACACAAATGATTTTGTTGGAAATGGTGGAAAAATTTTGGGTAAAATTAGAATTTTTTCTCAAGTTTGGTCTATTTTTTTAGGTGGGCCCCGAGTGTCGATTTACTCGGGTCAAAGTGGTAACGCGTTCTATGCCGTGTTGTGATTCACGTGGTATATTTGGTTGCTCAAAACCATTACCGAGTGAATTTGAAATTGAAGCCAAAGTGTGCTCCATGGAAATGGAGTTTTGGTGGAAATTCCTTAAGGTTGTAAAATGGCTTGTCCCAATACTAATCTTTTTGGGCAAAAAATATTTGAATTTAATTTTATTTTTGGTAAAATAAAATTCAGAATTCAAATTAAACTGATTTGGATTTTCTGTACATCCAAACAGGGCCCTTCCCGTTTTCAAACAGAAATAAACTAGTTTGGAATTAGTGCACACCCAAACAAGGCCCTTCTCATTTTTTGCTATCTGTTTGAATTATTAACAGATTCAAATCTGTTTGAATTCAAAACCAACATGTATCATACCTGTTCAATTCAAAACCTAGAGCCACCATTCCATCTATAAATAGGACAGCCTTTATTTGGATTTAGATAACTCTAATTTTCGTCCTTCATAATTCTGCAAACATCCTCTTCATTTTGCTGCATTATTTTCTTGTCAGAGAGAGTATAAACACTTTGTATGTTCGTTAGACAAACAATTTGTAGTGCTGCTATTGTTTGTAGTAGATCATTTTATCCTGGGAGATAGACGTCCACATTCTGAAAGCACCGTGGAGAGGACAAATCTGTCTTAAGGACATAGTGTCAAACACTGGACTTGATCAGATTTTAATTCGAAGAAATTAAATCAAGTAAGTTATTTAATTAATTTTTGCGTTATTGTTATTTATTTAAATCAGATTTTAATTTTGTTTTTGTAACAAAATAAAATCTGTTTTTATTTATTTATTTATTATTTCGAGTTTGATTTTTGTAATCAAACAAATTCTCTCATTTTCTTTATTTCTTTAAATTCTAGTTGTTGTTTTGTACACAATAGAATTAAATCTTTTAAATACAGTGAAGATTGTCCAACAGATTTTAACTGAAGTCTGTCGCTCTAATCAACTAACTACAAAGTGACTAACCCCCACTCCATTACCTCACATTTTGTCATCAAAAAATTGCCAACATACTATCCTTTTGTATTAAACAAAGAATTTGATTAAAAGAGATTCATGCAATACAAAATTGATAATAAATTTCTTTTCAATTCTACAATTTCGTTTTATCTCACTACGATTATGATGGTAATTTTGTTTTTATCATACAGGTCGAGGTTTTCCCTCTTCCACGCTTGTTTTTCACTATTCCCTCTCAAAAGTTACGTTTGGATGAAAATCAAGACCTCCTAAGCTTTACTCGCCTCTTGGATCCTTCTTTCTATTTTCTCCCATGGCTAAAGGAATGCATTTTGTGTGTGTTCATGTGTGCATGCATTATGTGCACAATTTACTTTTAAGTCCTTAAAAAATGATCCACTTTATTGCATCAGGTTTGATATCCAACAGATTAAAAACACTCAAACTAGTCCAGATTTTGGAGGGCTTTGGAGGGCTTCCAATTGAAAATAAGAAAAGGTAATTAAATTATTCACATTTTTTTCTCCAATTGGTAAGATATTATAACTATATAGGGAGAATTACATTTATTTGGACAATCATAATTTAATAACAGAAAGCGATAAACACTATAAGAGCAAGGCCAACAAAAAAATAGCCCCATAATAGGAAATAAATTATCAATCTTTGTCTTTGACAAAAATTGACCCCCTAACTTCTCAGTTAAAAGTATACAAGGGTGGACAATTGAGTTAAGCCAATGATCAATTATTTTAATCATATTATAAGTGTATTTTACTCATTAATCAATTCAAGTGCATACAAGTGTTGTAATTAATCTTTAAATCCGAGATGCATTATATGCTATGAATACACAAATGATTTTAACTGAAGTCTGTCGCTCTAATCAACTAACTACAAAGTGACTAACCCCCACTCCATTACCTCACATTTTGTCATCAAAAAATTGCCAACATACTATCCTTTTGTATTAAACAAAGAATTTGATTAAAAGAGATTTATGCAATACAAAATTGATAATAAATTTCTTTTCAATTCTACAATTTCGTTTTATCTCACTACGATTATGATGGTAATTTTGTTTTTATCATACAGGTCGAGGTTTTCCCTCTTCCACGCTTGTTTTTCACTATTCCCTCTCAAAAGTTACGTTTGGAAGAAAATCAAAGACCTCCTAAGCTTTACTCGCCTCTTGGATCCTTCTTTCTATTTTCTCCCATGGCTAAAGGAATGCATTTTCCTCTGTTTTTAATTTGAATTTTCACCGTTATGTAGCATTAGTATATCAATTTTATTTATTTTTTTAATTTTAATATTTGATTTAGGAAAGTTTTGCATCTTAAATCCCCAAGTAATACCTTGTCTATGATCATCATTGGTGGATTTGCAGTTTATGCTTGCAAAACCTTGTCAGAAATATTTTGTGGTTCTTGCATAATAGAATCAAACGAAAAGGGAAAAAGTGTAGTTCATTCATGCGTCCAATTTTCAAGCGACTTTTTAATGTGTGTCTTTATCACCCATAGGAATGCACTCTTCGACTATGTTTGGTTAATAGATGTGGGTAGAGATTTGAAAAGAGAAAGGGAAAAAATGTGTGAACGGTGTATGAAATATAATTATATTCCATTCACATTTTATCTATCTTTTTCATTTTTCATTCCAAATCCATGAATCAAATACAACTTTCATCAATTAACCCTATTTTATTTTTGTCAATCAAATTCACCTCAATTAAGTATAAGGTGGATCAATTTATTCTTCTCTCAAACCACATTTATTCTATATCTGAAATCATCTATTCTACGCTTGTGTGTTTTACCAGCAAATAGAAGTACATATATATCATTTAAAATACTGAGAGGGTAATTTACGTGAATAGTTTGGGTCGAGCTAAGTCCATTTGTCTTAGACATTGGGCCGAACTACGGCTGAAGTAAATGTTTGGATAGCCCGGTCCTGGATCATCTAGGCATCAAGTCGGTCAGAGATAGGTTGCTAGGGGCCTGACCTAGCTATTCCAGGCCAAACCCCGTAGAGGACCGAGGTGTTAGTAGGAAGGAGGACCGAGCTAAGGGTAGCTCTGCAGGGCGCCATCTTAAAGTTAGGACTACCACGATGCTGCCTAAAACAGCACCGAGCCATGTAAGGCTCGGTTGAGTGTGGTACCAACCGAGGTAAGAGTTGCAACCATCCCACTTGGTTGGTAGTGAGTAGAGTGTTATTAGGATATGCATTATCCTTGGAAGCATGATTTCTAGGAGGACTCTGCTAAGGAGAGTTAGAATCCTACTAGGATTGTGCCAAGCAGAATTTATAAAAGCTCATGATAGGACCTATGCACGGGTATCACAATTCTTACTCTCAAATACACAGAGTTTTTGTGTCTATTGTCTATTTTGCTGACTTAGGCATCGGAGAGGTTTCTGGCACACACCAGCCGGCTAACTCATGTTTATGTTTTCAGGTAGTAAAGCGACAACGTTCGGAGGAGTGTAAACTTGATTAACAGAATTATACGAGAAGATTATTTTGTGCTTGTACAATTGGTGCCATCTGTGGGAAGCTTTACAGAGAACAAACCTTTTGACAAAGTTTTTCTTCAATTAATTCCAATGGCGCATAATGAAGACTTGTCACATTCTGCTATCGATGGGCAAACCCCAGAAGGGGGCGGGAGGCGTAAAGGTTTGCCTTTTGTCCTGCCCATGGCAGAATTGGATCCCCAACAACGAAACCCACAGAGAGATGCTTGAGAAAGACGAGGCTCAAGTCTACACCGCTCTCAAAGCCTTGATAGACAGAGGTGGAGGATGGATCCTCAGGTTTTGGAAGATCGCATAAGGGAGTAAGATGAAGTGATAAGGAGAATGGTGGCTGACATGGAGACTTTGAAGTGCCAGATAAAAGGCAAACGGGTGGCAGTAGAAGAGATGGGCAAAGGCAGGATGCACGCTTGCCACTCCGGAGATCGTGACAGGCAAGTCACACCATTTCAGACTGAAAGCAGAAGCCTCAGGACAGGCGACATGCAGTCAAGAACCTCTAGGACTCGTTACTCCAGGTCTGAGAGAACGAGGACTGAAAGGTCTTGTTTGGAGAGGAAGTAGTTATCGGCCCTCGCATATGCACCAAACGACATCTAGGCACACAGAGCTGCCTAGGTCGGCAAACTTGCGGACAGTGCTAGAAGAAAGGGCTCGAAGAAGAGAAGATCATCAGACGTGGGAAACTCAAAAGGTCTCTGCTCTATAGCGGTTGGCTCCTTGGACGCATGGAAGTGTCGAGGTTGGAATGCCAGTATCGCGCATTGCCTATGAACCAGCAAAGAAAGCATTAGCAAGGTGGCAGAGCTCACCGTTCATTCCAGCGATAGAGAATACACCATTACCCTTAGGCTTCCACCAGCCTAAGTTCACAACTTATAAGGGAAAGTTAGACGCCTACATGCACTTGAGCCACTTTCGCCAAGTCATGGCTGTATACCAACGGAACGAGGCTGTAATGTGTATCTTGTTTCCCACAAGCTTAGGCGATTTGGGCTTGACATGGTTTGAGAGATTGCCAGAAGGCAGCATAGCTTCATGGACGCAACTTGTAGAGGCGTTCGTTACCAGGTTTAAGACAAACACCAAGATGTCGATGGAGATAGACCAGCTGCTCTCCATCGACATAGGTGAGAAAGAAATACTAAAGTCTTACAATAATCGGTATTTGGAGACTTTTAATCAAATTGGAGATTGCCCCACAAACCTAGTTATTGCACAGTACAAACGGGGTCTACCAGCGGGCAATAAATTGGGGGATTCAATGACAATGATGCCACCCCTCACAATGGAGGCCCTAATGAAGAGAGTGCATCAGCATATCCGGGTAGATGAAGATGGCGCTTACGCCAAAGCAAAGTCTGGCACAACAGTGATGTCAGCCAAAAAAACCTGCGACAAAAGTTAACACGGTCGATTAGGAGGAACGATCGAACAAAAATGGTCAGGGCAGATGAGCCAATGGAGAGGACTCCCAGGCAAGGAAGTTGAGAATCCACACTGCCATCACCACAATGTTCAATAAACCTATCTATCGGATTCTTAGCGAGATACATGACGAACCCTTCGTTCGGCAGCCAGCCAAGTTGGGAGAAGCACAGAGGGGCTATGATGATAGGTACCGTTGCACATTCCATGATAAAAAGGGGCACCGAACTGAGAACTGCACCCCATTAAGGCAACATCTGGAGGAGTTAGTGGCCGCAAGCCACCTAGACCAATATATTGAAGGGGGAGCGCAGCCAGCCCCCCAGGACCGCAATAGACCAAATGGGACGCCAGCCAACGGTCCGCCCCAAGGCATAATCAATGCGATACATGGGATCATTGAGCCTAAACGAGTATGTGAACTCAGAGGGATGATCAAGAAGGATGAGCACATGATAGAGGTACTGAGTGCACAACCTATCATGAAAAAGGAAAAAACGGAGGCAACAAACGTCATCACCTTCTCTAACAAGGACTTAGCACGGTTACAAAGCCCTCACAACGACGCACTAGTAGTTACTCTGCGTGTCAAGAATTTTGACATCAAGTGGATCTTGATTGACCAAGGGAGCTCATATGAGATAGTGTACTACAAAACCTTCAAGCAACTCAAATTGGAGGACAAATATTTAGCATCTACAACATCTCCCTTAGTCGACTTCAACTCAATGCTAGAATAGCTAGTTGGCAAGATAATTCTACTAGTCAAAGCAGGAACAATGACAAAACAAGTGGAATTTTGGGTATTGAAAGTCCCATCCACTTACAACATAATCTTGGGAAGAGCATGGTTACACGCCATGCGAGCGATAGCATCAACCTACCACCAGGTGTTATGGTTCCCTAACGAAGCCAGAATGATTGAAGAAGTCTTAAGAGACCAAATCATGTCCAAGCAATGCTTCGTGACAGTGAACGGCAGTCGAGCTGCCAATGGGTTCGTACAAATGGTAGAGGAGCCAAAAAGCAACAAGTTGTTTGTAGACGTCGGCAAGGTAACCGAACAAAAAGCGGTGGAAGATCTGGTGGAGGTCATAATAGACGAGAAGATCCCAGAAAAGTTCTTTCTGCTTAGCTCATCTTTTTCCAGCATCGAGAGAATAAAGATCATGGAATTTTTGATCTCTAACATCGAGGTGTTTTCCTGGACGCCGTACAACATGCCTGGCATTGACCAAACTTCATCTGCCATCAACTCAATGTCCACCCAATTGCCAGACCAATTATACAGCGAACTCACCGATCGGCACTTCACCATACCAAGTTACTGGCTGAGGAAGTGGGAAATTTACTAGAAATAGGGGCAATCAGGAAGGTTCATTATCCTAGGTGGATTTTCAACACCATGGTGGTGCCAAAAAAGAACGACAAGTGGCTGTAGACCGCTTGAACTTCCTCCGCGCATCATCCTTTTCGGAGAGGGCGCGGATTTGGGTTCACAGCTACTACAGTTCGGACTCCTGTCACGGTTCTGTATCTAGTCTCACAAAGTGCAATGTAAGACTGATAAATCATCAAAGAGTCCAAATCCGGCAAATCGTTTTAGAAAATCGATTTTAATCAAGAAGTGTCAAACATGAACTGCTTTGCCAGATTACAGAGTCGCTACCTAAATGTTTTATTTTTTGAGAAATTTAGGAAACCCTGACTTGTGCCAAAAGCCACGTGTCCGTCATCACCAAAGTTGCCTCGGCTCGGAAACTTGGGTACGAGAGGGGAAGGTCCTGAAATGAGCACCCCCGCTCGCCCGATCAAAGGATCGGCCTCTACTAACATGATATGTTGTTTTGAAAACACATGTGTTCTTATTCCGGTTATTAACCTAACTTACTATGTGATGCGCATAGCATACAAGTATAGACTCTATCACGAGAATTGGAACAAAACATATTCAATGTTTGTTTTCGAAAATGGTTTAAATTTGCCATCCTCAAGTGGGCTTTAGAAATACGGATTTGCCACCAAACAAGGTGGGCTTAAAACATGATGATTTGCCACTTTAAGTGGGCTTAAAACTTGATGATTTGCCACTTTAAGTGGGCTTAAAACTCACATTTTGATGAATTGTTCCAATTCAAGTAATGAAGCTTTCATCCACAAGCATTCAAGTAGTTATAGCAATGAAGCAAATAGCTTCATGGCAAGCATGCCATCATGGCAGTCACTTACACACATGCAAGGATGCTAAAGCGAAAACACTTACAGTATACTCCGAGCCAAAACAGGAAACTAGTTAGAAATCAATGCATAATCCTAGCTATGTAAGATGCCTAATGCAACGCATGCAAAATACAACTAAATAGGCTCGGTTATCTAAGATGGCATATGAATGCAACACCTGATAACATGCTTTGAAACACGCATTCAAGTAAGTGTATTGAAATACAATACAGTTTGAATGATGCGCCGAACCCGGTGCATCTAAGACAAATGAATGATGCACGCATGCAAAGCATAAGGATGCTAATCAAAACATGTTCCTAAAACTAACCATCAAAAGCTGATAAGTAAAAGGAAGAAAGAAGTGGGGTTGGAAGACATGCACACACACACGCACCCTTATTACAACAATACGCCCTCTCACAAGAGGGTCCGAATGAATTAGCTAAGCTAACGAACCAATCTAATTAAGCTAACTAGATTAATTATTACACAACAAAATGAATAACTAATAAACTACTTACTAATTATTACAACACTTCATTAATTAACAAACTAATTAATTAAATTACCAAATAAGCTAACTAACAAGTAAAGCTAATTACAAATCAAACTGCCTCAGCTCTGCTCCAAGAGGTTGAAGATGCATGCTCGGTTGGCGCTTGCTCGGAAATCCATTACCATGTTGTCAATTGCCTCTGTTTGCACTTGCCTTGGTTTCTGAAAATTGTGCCAACCTTCAGACTGCCTTTACTTTAAAACAGGAATCTGTTGGTGGGCTGCCAGCCAGAAAAAGTGGCTGCCAGCCACTAAAACTGGTCGGTCGGCTAGTTTTACTAGTCGACCGGCTAGTAAAACTGGTGGTCGGCTAGTTGCTTCTGCAGGCTTCTGGTTTTGCTGCAACAGAGAACAATAGAGGCACAACAATGTATTTGCAAGACAATGTAGGTACTGCCACTCTCCCAATCATGTCTCAAACTCAAAGGAGCGTGGCACTTGACTTCCAAGCCACCAATCAAGCATCTCAATGATAGATGGCTTGAAAACCAAGCTTGTACAAGCTTAGTGAATGCGCATATAAGACTCAAAGTGTCGTCAACCTATCTTGCATGCTCAAGGGTGACAACGACCAAGAAATGCAACATGTTTCATCACCGAGTATGAAACGTCTCACATTTCTTGTGTTTGGATTAACGTCCGATCCAAACACATGCAATGCAACACACATGTTATCTTGACATGTTTTACTTGGCTCATTCTTGTTTACTCATTTACATTACCAAACCATTCCTTAATTGGTTAAGTCCAATTGCGAAAAGTCCTCTAATTTGAAAGATGACCCAAGCTTCGAGTGCCTTGAATATGAATGAAGTATCATGCTATTGGTTAGTTGAAATCCTCAAGGGAGGATCAAAACCAATAGGCATGAATGCCTCAAGTTCACGCACAAGCCAACAAGGGACTTAAGACCACTTTCAAAGTGAATGAAAGTTTGAAACGAT